>CAAKHC010002477.1:307199-348066 GCA_901007825.1 Macroramphosus scolopax
GGGGGGGGTGTTGGTGGGGGGGGGGGGGTGGTGGTGTGTGTGTGTGGGGGGGGGGGTTACTTGCCAGTTGATTCACAATTCAATTACAAGCCCCCCCCCCATCCCCTTAAACACACGCTCTCTCTCTCACGCACACACACACGCATACACTACATAACACCTCCCACGTGAGAACCTACTTGTATCAAGCCACCTCACGTCATCAGACGCACCTACAACGGTCCTGCAAATTTCCCCCCCGTTTCACCAGGATGAGAAATAGAACTGTTCGAATATCTCATCATTGCATCCTTTATGGCAGAAATGTATTTAAAAATGTCATTAAAGCCCAATTGATCTTCAATCAGTTTAGACTGAATGTTTGAGCTGAAAGGAGAGTTTGTCTACGTCCAAAAAATTCTGCAGGTCCAGGCATCCTCGTAACATGTAACTCACCCTCATAAACACCTCTGAGTATTTCCTGTTCACCTTGTGCTGATCAGTATGGCCAACTGGCTCCCCTTTCTTCCCAAAGCTAATCAGGTCATTGTAATTAATTAAATATTTGGAAACAGCATTAACTCTCAAATCCTTCTCTGAAATAATGCCTGCGGCACATTGAATACTAGATTAGTCAAGTCATATTCAAATCAATCAAAAGTGCTTACGTCACCATAATCATTATGGAAAATTCAGATCGAGCAAGCTGCATGTTCTTGTTTTCCATTTGCATTGATTTCTTTTTTTTATATATATATTTCTGTTTTTCTTTTGTACTTTAACTCTTATCTACAATAATCAGGAACAATGGCCATGCCTTACTGGAAATTGAATCACGATTTAGATTTTCCACTGGGAAAGAACAAAGACAAGTAGATTGGGCTTTTTAGCCACAGAAATGCCCCTTTATTCGCACATAAGCTGCAATGTAACCCACTGATTTTAGCAAGAGCAAGGAAATAGGACTCCAGTGAGAAGCACTGAAGGAATAGTGTGTATTGTTCTCGAAGGTACCAACTTGTATTTCCATCCACCCTCAGCAAAAGCAACCTTGTTAGAGTGAATCATATGGCCCACCATACAGCGAACATCAATACGATACTTCTGCAAGAACTCTATATGTATTTCTAAATGGCATGATGTGTATGGAGGCAGGGGAGCCATGGATATTGATTGGGCATGGATTTTTAAACCAGCTCCGGTTCCATTAGCAGCCCTGGGTCAGGTTTCATTGGCCTGATAGGAGCCTCGTCTGGGAAGAGTGCTAGTGGGCTCTGCGGTGAGAGGAGCTGCCTCTCACCAGGGGCAGAGTAGAGGGGGTGATAGAGGAGGAGAATGAACGAGGGAACAGTACCTACCACTTCTTCTCAGCCTGTCAGTCTCTCACTCTCTCTGACTGGATGTCTTTGTTTTCGGTTAATGAACTCCCTCTTATCTGTTCTTAAAAGGACAGCCTGGGTCCTTTTGTGCCTAAGGGCAGCCATTAGGTTTTTAATGGTGTTGCTGACTAATTCCTGAGCTGGTGCCACTGTAGACTATTCAAATTTGTGTTTTCTTATGCCTTTTTTGGCTTTTTTTTTACACCTCAATCTTAGTACACTGAATACAAATTTGAAAGGCATTGTCCCAAAATTGTTTTGATGATGCTTACCAGAGCTAATATGAGAAAATCAGGAATAAGAACAATTTTCGCTGTAAATTCCTGTTTGTCAGGACACATCGGAACATATTTCTGTTCTTGTATTGATGTACAGTAAGCAAGAGCTGTTAGGCAGAGCAATGACCGTTACTACTGCCAAAAATACGGCCTTGTGTACACTGACCTTGAAGCCAAACACATTTTTGTGAAAAGAACAAAATGACACGAGAAAGAATTATTCCCGCAAATCGTAAGATCGCAATCGTTCATTTTATCTGCTGAGAGATCTCCATATCAGCTGCAGCAACTGCCTCTGTCAAGGCTTTGCACAATGCGAACTCCGAAAAAAAAAAACTATTGTTGAAAACGGTAATGTAATTTCCTGTTTAGACAGCGTGATTGTTAAATGTCTTACGTTTATAAAATAACCAGCCACATATGTATCATTGCACTAGAGAACAAATGTCCTAACTCAAACAAGTTTGTGTTTCAGTGTCTCACCTGTCATGTGCCCGTGGTTTTGACAGTAAGTTGGCTTCACTCAGTTGCATTGCCATATAGCATCGCTCTCTCTCTCTCTCTCTCTCTCTAGCTGCGTCTCCGGCTTGCTGTCTGTCTCTCACTGTCACATCTGTGTTTTCTTCCTGTCTATAATCCGAAGTTATAACCGTTGCACCTGCTCCTTTTGGCTTGAATGTGTGTATGCGTGGTTCAATGCTGTAAATTTCTTTTTACACACTCGAAGACACAAGATATGAAGGGATGAATCAGCTGAGTCAAAGAGTTAAATATCGCAAACAAAGGCTATACTGTGTGAGTAGACAGCATTTAGCATGTGATCAATCAGTCACTAATTTACAGGCCCTCAGCACACGCGGAGATGGGTTGATGGAAACACATGCATACAGCGAGGGAAAGAGAGATAGAGAGAAAGAGAGGGAGCAGACAGTGAAATAGTAAAACAGTAGGATCTTTGTGGCCCCTGTCTAGTGGCTCAGTTTCAGCTCTATCAGTGGTGGATGGTGCCTGAAGGTGCCACAGGCTGGATGCACTCCTGCTGAGATCTAAGGGTTGGCTGGGTTTGGAGCCTGTGTGTGTGTGTGTGTGTGTGTGTCTGTGCGTGTGCGTGTGTGCTCACGCCTGGTGTTTTGTGCTTGTGTACATCTTTCCCTTGTGCCGCACATTCCGAAGTCTGCCCACAGTGCATGTGTGTGCGTGTGCGTCCGTGTGTGCATGTAAGTGTACTGGGAAAGTAGCAGAGCCCCCCTGAATAAAGGCTTTTTCTGAACAATTAGCTCCGCTAAAAAGGACATCTCTTCCTCCATTAGCGGCACCACGTGCCCCCCATCACTCCATTGTGCAGATAATTCAATTATCCCCACCCCCTCTGAGTCTCTTTGCCTCCCAGACCTCCCTCTCATCGTCTTACCCTCCCTCTATCTCTCCTTTCCATTCAGTTACCAACATGCTCTGAAATAAAGCTCTGCTAGTCACCACAGCTGAAGGGCAAATACATAAGTGTGTGGTTTTAATTTAGTTCTCAATGAATAAAAGGGCTACACACTGCTGTAAGTAGTATCACTCAGAAGAATGCCATACTTCAAAAGAAAACGAGCCAGCAGTGATAATACAGTAGCTGCTTGTTGCTTTTTGTTAATCGTATAATCGCTATGACATAAGCAGTCCCTCTATACTCAGCTTAAAACGGCGCCGATTCAACTGTGAACACACGTAGCGAGACGTAGTAAGACGTGAGAACTCCTCTTACAGTTGTACACTCACTGTTATTAGCAGTGTGTGAGTATTACTAAGCTCACAGTACAATCATTAAAACAACAGGGAGTCTCTCCCAGGGTTCCTCCTCTACTGATGAGCTGGTATTTTTTTGCATCATCACCCGTCAGTGATTGCACGTATTTCGGTACTCAATGTTCTTCAAGTGAAGTGATTTGTAATTCGTCACCGTGCTATTATGAGGAACTTACCACACTTCCTAGAAATAAACCCCACAGATTCCTGGGAAAAAGGATGGTCAGAATGTTGCTATTTGGCTGATGCTTTACGACAAACAAATTTCAAATTCTGAATCTAAAATAAGATGACCTTAAGTAGCTGCCAGTAAATAAATGTTTTTTAGAAAAGCAAAGCATATTTACCAGAATTATTTTCTCTTGAAGATGATGCTTTTTCCTCAACAAAGCTGTGCTTTCAGATACAATTTAACCCAACTCAACTGTATTTCAATACACAATGCAGCCACTTCTCAGAATCAAATAGTTCATAAGACTTCAAATGCGCAGTGAAATTGCAATATATTACCTCTTTCCTTTTTTTTTTATTGAGTAACACCTTTTGTTTCAGATCTGTTTAACATAATGCAGTTCAACTCTAGGACCATGGCAGCGGTAGAGTCCGTTCCTCCAGAGTTGTCTGTCGTTTTTCCGTGTTTCCACTCTTGTTTTGTTTTATTGTTGGAGGGGGAAGTGTGCGCTGGCCTGATTAGCATCACTGTTTCCTCCTTTCCCATAACCCCCCAGACCCCCGCAGGCTGCCTGTTTACTTTTAGAAATAAAAAATGGGCCTGCGCCCGTGAGGACGTGCCCCTCATCAGAGGCGAAGCCCCCTGTCTCTCCCCTCAAGGCTCCACATCTCAGAACCTCCTCCCCTTGTCTCATCTCCTCCCACCAACGCCAGTCCCAGTCCTGTGACTTATCCCTCTTCTTATCCGTCTTCTCTCCACAAACTCTATTCCGCCCACTCTCTCTTTTCTTTCCACCGTGTTCCCCTCCTCTCTCCAACTGTCCAGCTGTCAAATCACATCAAATAAAACACAGGCCAATGGTCCCTGAGTGCCAGATCACAGCTGTGTCTGCGTGTACTAAATGGAAGTGCATGTTTAAATGTACAGTGAACTCGAGAGAGCCTGGGAGTTGATGTGTGTGAGTGACAATGTGTGTGTGTGTGTGTGTGCTGGCTTTACTGAATGGGAGGATGTTGTGATACAATTCACACCAGCGTGCAAGGTGACAATTTAATGAATGAATATGAAGAGTGCGTCACTGCTAGGGGTGTGTAATGTGATATGATTTGACTTGTCCTTTTAAGTTCAGGATCCAATTTGTTTCAGTGCGATGGCAACGTCGGTGGGATCGGTCCAGTGTAAAAGCATTCAAACAATTTGACATCAAGCCAAACACCGACCCGGAACAGTAGACTGACTTTTCATCACTAGGTGTCACACTTGTTTCAGCAGCCAATCCCACGATAAATCTAAAAAAGAAAACTGAATGGGAGTGTAGCGACTCCAGACCACTTGGTGGCGGTATTGCAGCTCAAAGCCGGTTTGTATCGCAAAAATCATAAAGTAGTGACACATCTCCGAAAAAAAAAACCTTCATGTCAGTTGCTGGACCACAAATGAAGACATAAACAACAGAAAAGAAGCTCCGCAGACCAAATGCTGAGCTTTAGCTCGATGTGTCCGCTGAAGGGAGCTTAAGTCAACAGCCAGTTAACACTAACAGAGAAGGAGAAGCAGAGAGGCTGACCTCTTTCTAACCTCCAAAATTATTTCAGTATCACTTTCAAATTTCTTTGAGACTGACTGCAATGTCTTGTCTTCCAAATACGCATGGAAACTCTATAAAACAAGCAATCATCCCCCCTCCCACATGCACCGGAATTTGATGTCCTCCTTGATTCTGTCTTGACTGGCAGCGTACGATAATTGCTGCTGGCTCTGTTAGCATTATGCTAATCCTGATATTGCTTATTACTAATGCAATGCAAATAGGATTTAGGACCGATAAGCACTTTGATTAACAGTTATGTCTTCTTTCACATTATTTTTTTTGTTGTCTAGTGCTGGGATGCCTGTGAATTGCGATATTGCGTGTGAATTTAATAGTCAAAATTAAACACCTATTCCGCTACACCCTTAAACACCGCGGGATGTTTGGTGGACATTCGAGTGTGTGTGGATGTGTGTGATATCTGGGAACTGGATTTCAACGAGACGACACGCAGAAAGAGGCACTCAGTCAGTGTGTTCACACACGTGTACACTCACACCTCGCACGTTGAGCGTTTTTACAATGGGAGTTTACAACGAGCGGCGGTGCGAGCGCAGGATAGTGAAGAGTAGAGCTGGGTTAGTGTAAACATCACCATGGCATGGCTGTTGGCTGTCAGGAAGCAGTGTGTGTGACATTGGGCTTCTGGCCAAACATGCAATGGTCCTTTAACATCCAACATCCACGCCTCACATCTGCTCTGTGCTCTTTCTCTCTCACACAGTCACATTTCATTTTTAACAACACCCAATCCATCCTCCAAGAAAAAGAAAAACACTTCTGTCAGGAAAAGTTGTGAAATTTGGGAACAAACTAAAACTCCATGTTCTTTAAAAAATAGCATTTCAATTTTATGAATTTGTTCCGTATTCGTGCCAGTTAACCTTTTTAAACGGTTTACTTGTCTGAGGAATCAAAACAAGGAGAATCTGCTTTTACACACATTCATGATTTTACCTTCACACACCTGAATTAAGCTGAATAGCAAATCCTGCAATTTACACATGATCTTTGTAGAACTCTATTTCCTATTCAGTTTGAGCAAATCTAACACTGAATAGCTGATTGAATAAAACATTTTTGTTCTGTTCGTGTGCAAAAACAGAATCAGAACTGGCACAACCTTGGCTGTCAGAAATGCTGAAAATGCAAAATGTTCGCGGAGAGGCCTCGTTTCCGTTTGAGAGGAATGAGTCAGAGCAACGGCTGCAGGGTTCAGAGACTGTGTCAGAGGTTGTTTAACTGCAGTTGAGGTTAGAACAGACTAATAACGCTGTAGCATTATATATAAGACACCACGAACGGGAGCTATATGACTGTAACAACATCTCCAGGTGGCTTGAATGTTCTTACAACTGTAGTCTGCATAATGTAGGATTTAGGAGGAGGATGAGAAAAAAAGGTCAGAGCCCGGTCATTTTTTTCCACTCAGCAATGTTTATGTCAACGGTTTAGCGCTGGGAGCAATGAAGTGCGGGCTCCAAAGGAGTGTGTCTCTGGCAACAAACATCAGCAAATCCCATCAAATCCTGACTCCCTCTCGTACATGCACGCACACACATATGCACACTCAGGCCCCCTCGCTCTCTCCAGAGACCAAACCAGAGGCTTGGGAAAAAGATGGCCGCCCTTTGGCCCCCTGTCTTACCCCCTGCATCCAGCTCAGGGAGGTGACGGAAGAACGTTTATGCCCCCTAGCACCCTCTCCCTACTCCCGTGGCGTGCGTCCCAGCCTGCCAGCATCAATCACTTTTGAGGATGAGAAGAGGCCAGAGTCAAACACAGGCAAATGCACTGGAAAGAATGTTCCAGTTTAAAATAAAACCAAATTGAATTGAAAAAAACCAGAAGGATAGGATTGTAAGTGGATGTGGAGACGTGAGTGGAGGACTGGGAGAGAGAGAGACAGAAGGGGGGGTATCTGGTAAAGGCATTGCCTTCCAGGTCAGCGTCACCAGCAGCACATGCAGGACAACGGACGTGCGTGTGTGCGTGCGTGTGTGTGTGTGTGTGTGTGTGTGTGTGTGTGTGTGTGTGCTTGTGTGTGTGTACATTCAAACTCCCTCTTTTACTCCAAAGAAAGTAAGGGAGGGAGTTTGAATGTATGTCAAGATTGCTGATACAACTGCTGAAGTGTGACTGATTGTCCATTTAGCGCTGCAGTTAACACAAAGTCTTTTGTTTGCTCTACATTGTTTATTCACAATGAACTATTGTCTGTCGTTCATGCATCATACATCGAAACATGTACAGAAATACAGGGTAATGTTGCTGTCTGTTAATTCATTCGATAATTATCATTACTAGCTTGTTTCATCAAACTTTTATCATTACGGGCAATAATGTGTCCGTAGTATCGACGAGATGAGACTCATATATCAAATATATAAGTATAAGACTGGAGTGATCGCACATGTTTTGTCTCATATTACAATAACCGCTATGTTTGTGGTAGAATTGTTCCACTTCCTACCTGTAGGGCACATGTCGTGTCCGTTGGGCACCTCCTGCAGCGGTATGTCCTGGGGGTAAAGGGGCTGTGATGGGTAGTACTGCTGCTGAGGGTGAACCACACCTGGGTGCTGAGTCTGAGGACCCATTGCAACACCTCCACTCTGCCTCTGGGGGCAAACAGCAAACAGTATATTCAGTCACATATTCTTAATTTAGCATTAAGCGAGACATTTATGTAAGCAATGAAAAACAATGTGCCTGGGGATGAAGTGAACGATGAGGTTGGAAGCAACAGATCAAACCTTCCTGTGGCTTCAGCTGACAACCATGGATTTTTTTGATGTTTTTCATTGTTTTCTTCATGGCTAAATTTGACCCATTCAGTTAATCTTTGCTGTGTTGTTTTATCCTGCTTATCACACAAATGCTCACGTAAGAGGCTGCAGTGGGGGGGGGGGGGGGCTTCCCACCGGGGGAAGTCTACAGTCAGGACTTGACAGGGGAGCCAGGGGAGATATGAAATTCTATGTGGATACATGAGATAGTAGGGTTGGAAGATAACCACTAGGCCATTTATAGCATATCAAAACCTTTGTCAGCAAACAAAAACCCTCAGCAGATATTGTATATTTCTGTTTGAAAATGATGTGAATAGGGGATTAGCATTTTTCTCACAAGAATGAGAGAAATGATCAAGTAAACAAAGTCTCTTTTAATGCAAAATAGAATGTGGTCATTGTAACCCACCATGGTAAATAGGGGCTATGTTGCTTTTCAATAAATGTCCTCAGCTTGCCATGGAATTAATATATTCTCCATCCAAGTGTACCCAATTCAAAATTTGCTTGAGTTTATGTCCATTTTATTTTCTAGGCTGCCATCAAAAATGGTGCGTATCTTTAAACAACACGTTTTTCGTCAGGTTGTATTGAAAAATATATTCTTCTTTTCATTTGTTGTACTTATTTACATGTGAGAATGAAATCAGTCCTCCACTTTACTGTCGCGCAATTAAAACACATGTCAGAAGTTGTTTTCTTTTGAGAACAACAATGTTTGTCCCTGCTACTATGTCGTAGGTCATAACTGAAGGACTGGCTGACAGAGTGACTGTCAATCTGATAAGCATCCCCTGTTTAAGCACAGCAGCATTTATCAGTAGCTGGCAAGCTTTATGGATGGCTGACATGACCAGAGGATCAGGGAGGCCAATTTATGAGACCCTTTAGGGGTTTGCGTGGGACGCTGCCATCTCCTATCAGCCCAGTCAGCAAGGGGGAAAAGTTAAGGCATGAAGGGAGCCACATGATGATTTATGGATTAGAAAGACTGACAAATATAGCAGTGGAGATAACACAACAGCATATTCTTTGATCAGTTCATCCTAACTGCAAAACAACTTGAAATACAGAGGTCAAGCTGCACTTTGGAAAATGGACAGAGACGGTGGAGTACAAATACTCACTGAACAGCTGAATTGAGCAATCTGCTACAGTTAGAGATGTTGCATTCGCCCCGTCTTAACCAAAATGAAAACTCTATTTGATTTGTTTTTTGGTCTTGTTTAATCTAAAATACAGTGCAGTTAAATAAAGAAAAACACAGACAACCAGGTTTTCAACATGACAACAGCCAGAAGCACTGTTGTACATATATGGATGGATATATGGACTCTTTAAACAAACACAGACAACTCACCTCTTCAGCTCGGAGTTTAATTAGAGTGGCCATCTTTTATTGTATTGTTTTCATACAGTATATACAATTTGTTTGTTTTTTACAATCATTTGCACAAATTATTTTATTGTATGAATGTGTTTGATCTTATTTACAGCTTGTGAGTCATATGTGGAACACTTGCACTGACCTATAGAAATGGTGCTACATGATTTAAGATGGATGGGATAGATAGGAAGCGTATTGGTCAGCACAGGCCAATTGTTGTACAGAATAAGTTAATATTCCATTCTGAACCATAAAAAAAACAACATTAAAAACATGTAAAAAGAAACGTTATGTCGTTACAACAGTAAGCCAACATTTGAAAAGACCAGCATACAGTTCCAATCCAGTGGGCTCTGACTGAATTGGCCAATTCACTGCACATGTCTCAGTGTGATAATCTCCTATCAGGCCAGTCAGCAACGCTGACACGAACATTTTGCACGTCCAAATGTGAGTGACATGGGAGAAGATTTCTTCATTTGTGACTGGCTGCTTAGTAAAATCTTTTTTAGTTACCTACCATCTGACTCACAGTTAGATAACTATACATAGAGAGATGCATATCTAAAACCACACAATGTGTTGTGCAACACATTACACAACTCATATGGAATAAACAAAGTGAGCTAAATTACAATGATACATCTTTTATTTGACATCCCTGTGCATCATGAATATACATGTATGTCATTCATTAATGTGAATGCTGCAGCATTCATTGTTTTATTCTATTCATTCATCACGTCTATCCGCCCCCTAGTGGCTGTGATGAAGACTGCAGTTATCGGACAGGTGTAATTAAACCTCCTTTTGCATAGTAGGAAAAGTGCAGGAGAGGGTTGAAGCATTAAGTTAGTTGGCATGTTGGCTAAGTGGAAATATTGTGACAATGAGAAATGAGGTGTCCTCTGGCTTTTATTTTTCAATTGCTAAGGCTGCTCAGAAGCCAGTATTATTTGGATATAATCCTTGTGTTGCATATAGGACATTGACATTGACTGAGGTGTAAACACTGTTTTCTGCTGGTAATTCATGTAAATGCAAGAAACTAGAGCGACTGAGGTGGCCTTAGTTCACCTATTGACCATGCCTGCCCTGGTATATCGTCTCAATTTCAAAGGCAAGCCCCACCACCTGAGTCAATTAGGACCCAGGGAACTGTATCCTTCCATGTTTTCTATCAGGGCAGTGTGGGGTTCACATTTGCATATAACCTCAGTCTCTTATCCTAATGTGTTGGCGCTCTGCATACAAATGGAGGCATTTATTTTGCCGATCCTTGGCCTTCACCCTTGAAATGCTCACCTGACAGGAATCCCAATGTTCCCAGCTACCACTGTCTCTGACTCTGTAGTCAGCTCTCTCATTTGGGAAGTGTTAAGAGCCTTGGTGTTCTTGCAAACAGACTGTTGCAAAGCAATGAGCGCTCGGCTTTGCTGAGAAAAGTGTTATTCAGTGGAAATGGTCAGACTTCAATTGGATTAGTTAGTGGCAAGGTTGGAGGCCTACAGGTCTCAATATTTGCAATATTACACACTAAAGAGAAGTGCATCTCTGCGCAAGGTGGTTGTGCAACACAAAGGAGTTCATAAGGGCAATTTCTCAGCCGTGCAGTAAATTGTCTTGTTCAACAGCTCTGTTTCCTAACTTTTGACGAAATCATGAGGCACAACATGTACAGGGACACTGTTAGTACAACCCTAGTAGACCGTACTCAACAGCAAAAATGTTCAGAGAGAGTGTGTTCTTGTGAGGTGATGGAATCCAGAGTTGCTAACACACATACGAGCACCCCACTCATATGCTCCTGCACACATTCCTGCACTGCCATGTGGCCGAGCAGCTAACACTCGTCCGCACACAAACACTCGTTCCCTAACACTCCTGGCCGGCTGTGTGGTAGGTAGATGAGGCGGTCTTAGCACAGATGTAATTTACGAGGGAGGTCTTACCATTGCGCCCAGACGGTCACAGGGGTGAAGGGCCGGGTAGGAAGAAACTGGATCCACGTAGTAACTCATCACGGACACTGTGGACAGGAGAAGCAGGGCCTGCTGAAGGGATCAACATGCAAACAGATGAGGCAGGGTGAAGCGACCTATCTATCACATGGTGTTTACACTTTGTTTGTGCAAGTATGTGGTGTATATGTGTGTGGGCATGAGCCTTTTGTGCACATGTGGGCGTGTGATAGAGAGAGAGAAGAGAGGGAAGAGGGGGAAAGGATGAACTTTGAGCTGGTTTTCAATAACATGTAACATACATCAGCTGTGCAGTTCAGGTGGGTGAAAATGGTAGTTTTGTATTTTAAAAGAAGATTTTCTCATCCAATCGATCTGATTTTGGATTTAGGACTCTCATGAGGTTTTTCGCTTGAGTAAACATTTCTGCCGAAGTGCATATTCGTGATTTTTTTTTTTTTCGAGGCAGAAAATCCAACAGACGCTTGTCAACTTTCCGTTTCCAGCACTTCTCTCTATCTGCTGCTCTCCCTTCTCTTCATAAAACCTCCTCCTCTCATTTGCCTCACCTCTTCCTCCCCCTCATTCTCCTCCTCTTCTCCTTCAGCTTCCTCTGCTTCCTTCCCTCCTACACACTTTGCTTATCACTTAACATTGGATACTTGAAGCAGCATCAAAAAGAGACTGGGAACTGAGCTGAAGGATTACATTAAAGGGGGAATGGCATATATGGGCAGTGGCATATTGCATACAGGCCTCATCTTCCTCACATTCATATGTTAAGCAATTTGGCATATCTGGGCTGTGACAGCTGTTGACAGATTGAGGAATGATGTGCCAGGGCTCAATGCTTGCAGATGTTCACCCTCTCAATAAGATTCAGATGCTCTTCTTTCAGAAAAAAGGTGCTCAAACACAAAGTGAACAATGAGCAAATTAGTCATTCAAGTGCCTAAACCACCTTGAAGCTTTTTGCCATTGATTAGGTGGTGGGAAGAAATTAATGATAAATAAGAGGATCCAAGTAGTCTTATTTGAGTATTTGTCATAAGAGGTGCTGCTTGCACATTGTACACTGTTAATGCTCAATTTGACGGCTGCTTTGAGCACTGCGGAAAATTAAACATTTATTGAAGTAGTTCATTTAAAAAAGAAAGAAAGAAAGTCCAAAAAATATACATGAAATTTAATTCTGTGGTTTAAAACGCGTCTGTAACCTGAATTAAATGAATCAGGCGCATCTCAATTAAAACGCGCACTGCGCGATTTATGAAAATTCCTGAGTGGAAAAACGGAAACTTTAAAGCCATCACGTTCAGTCTGATGCATCAAAGGCACGACGAGAAGCGACCATATCACAAGTCCTCTCATCTTACCAGCAGCTCGGGAGAGTAAATATAAGAAAACAACAACTTACCGGCTGTGATGGGAGAAGTTTCCTGTAAACTGGAGGCGGCTCGCTGGGCAGCTGACAGCTGAGCGGTGGACTTCAGAGATGCTGTACCTGCTTGCAGCGAGTCCCGCAGAGGAAGGAATATTATGCACACTTTTAGTCCCTCCCTCAATCATACAATGATCCTCTCCAAATCCCACTTCCCCCTTGCATGTAGTCTTTGGACTTCACATGCAGCTGTGGTTCACATGCTGCCACAGAAGCCTGCAGGTGTAAACTGTGAGGGTCAACAATGGGTTGTAGAATTCATCCCATCAATAGGCTTAAGTCCTGTTAGTCAAACAGCTTGTAAACTTTACAATTATGTCAAGCTTCACAATGAGAAACACATGATTTGAGACCTGATCCTTGCTTAGCTTCAATATGAATGTCCCCCTGTTGTACTGTAAGTTAAATTTGAATTAAGTCTGTTTATTTGTCCTATTGTGACGAATAGGAGGAAGGAGGCAGGAAATCATCACATGGAGACGAGTGTGATGATAAAAACAATGGGTGATCTCCCTGGTATGTTGTCATCTGGAAGAAGAAAAAAAAAAACATCTGTGTGATTTCTATTTTCAGTCAAAGCCTGATATGTTACATGTGTACGGGATGGAGGACACCTGCAACCTGGCAACACACTGAAACAAACAGTTTGTGGAACTGTCATCGCGGGATCAGTTTCCCCAAGGTCTCGCCACAATGCCACCGAGAGGCTTCTGCTTCTTGAATATTTATTGATTATACATCACTGACTATCATATCATCCCCCAAATCCTACCTGCAACCCACAGCCAAGGCATGTGCACCGCTGATTAAAGCTACAACAGAAACGCTGACCAGTCTTCTGCGAAATGAGAAGTTCCCCCCCGAAATACAACACAAGATCTACATCCACCTGCTCTGATAGAGGAAGGAGATAACCAGGTAAGAGTGTGAAGGTTTATCTGTCCATTTGCCTATTTGTCGCTTTATTTGTTTATTTATTTCCACGCTGCAGGCTCACAGGCTTTACATCGCACCGATACATTGGGAGCACAATCAGCCTCGCCTCTTCGGTGTAACGCTCAACACTTGCAAGTCATCTGAAACACCTTGTGGCTCCATGATAATTCCGTGACCCCAGTGCAGCATTTGTTTGAATTAGAAAGTGCACGGTTCAAACCTCCTGACAGCCGCTGCTTTTAACAGTAAATCTTACACACTGGGGTAAGGATGTGTGTGTGTGTGTGTGTGTGTGTGTGTGTGTGGTGTGTGTGTGTGTGTAACTGAGGAGCTGAGGAGGGGGTCAAGTCCAAGGTGAGAGGCGTGAAGAAGTACCATAAGGGGCTCAGTGGCAGGCGGCCTGCATTTTCTCAAGACCTCGTCTGAATCCCTCTTCGTTCTGTGGGCCTCAACGCCCCCGGGCCCCCAGGGGACACAGATGGGCAACACGTCGAGGGCAAAAGGCGAGCGTATGACTTATTGCCATGTGGAGAGAAAAGCACCGGGTGCGCCCTTGTGATGAGCCTAAATTGAATAAAAGCAGGGATGAATGTGATCCAGATCTTCAGACGATGGCCCGGCAATGCTGTTTCAATTAGCCGGCTCACCAGTTCAAAGGCGAAGCCCTCGATACACTTTTGCTCCGCATGAAGGTACTATCATCACGTTTGCCCCTTGCCGTTCACCTCCCCACTCTGGTGCCCCTTCTTACTGAGTCTCTGACTATGTGCTGGATTTGCTCATGTTTCACATTAAACAGATAGTGAATGTCTTCATGCCATCACCATCAATAAAACTCATCAGTCAAAACAGCTCCAGGGGTTTCTGGTCTTCAGCTTCATGCAGTTAGTAACGTCTGCTTGGTTCAAGTGTTCTTACAGTACATCTGATCTGAATGAATCTTCAACCTTAACGTCTCAAATTGTTAAAATAAGACTCTTTTTTTCAATTAGTTTGTGTCATTTATCCAATCATTCAATGGATTTCTTCAACTCTGAAGCAGAGCAGTCGTGACAGGTTCATTCTCTGCAGTCAGGTCGAGGTCATTTTCTTATTCTTACCATCTGTTCAGAGGTGACATTATCGACTGTTCACAAGGGCCCTTTGTGATATTATCAGCTCATTGAACGGCTGTTATCAGTTGTCACCATGACGATAGATTGGAGGTGATATGTCCCTGTTCTGGAACTGATCGGAAATCCAGTGGTGGTTTATCAATGAAAACAATGAATTATATTCCCCAACTGGAAGGTGCAGGTAGCTCCATCTGAAGCATTGTAAGAACACTGATAACAACTCAATTGAATGGGCTGATTACATCCTCAACTGGTGCTTGGAACTGCTGAAACCCAAATTTGCAACACAGAAAAAGGCCCATGAACTGAAGTCTGAGTTACCTGGAGAAGGAATCTGAAAACACAAACCCATTATGTCAGCTAATTAATTGATATTTTTAGATGCCACATCAATAGTATGCAGATCTTGTGTTGTCATTTTCTTATAACTTGAAGGACTTCTGTCATCCCGCTGCTTTATTTAAATCAGTGCACCAGACCACACTGCAGCCTGTCCTCCATCGGTCTCCTCCGTGTTGGTGAGCAGCTCCTTTTTGTCTCATTTTCTCATTTTGGATCTTCCAAAGATAGAGCTGACAGGCAATATTAATGGTCTTTTATTAGCATCACCCTGATTGCTACAGATTTTTTGGAAGTGAGAGGTGGAGGGAAAGAGCAAGGGAGAGGGGAAAAAAAAGAAAGAGAGAGTCCTCCGCCCACCGCTTCTCTTAGGAGATCGCCTCTCTCTTTGATAGCCTGCCCGAATCTGTTCCCCCCCAAGAAACTGTCCTGCAGATGTTGTTGCTGTATGCCGACTACAAAGAAGGAGCCCTTTATGAGAGGAACATCTATTTTGGGCCTCAACGTTTCCGAGCTGTGGTGCTCAGTGAGAGAATGCTGGCCTAATCTTTATGCTGCTGAAAAATCTGTTTTATTCCTTGCCCGTGATATTTTTAGATTAAAGCACCGTTCTAATAAATAAGGTGAGGATGTAATATTTTTTGGAAGTATCAACGTGCCATCACTGCATGTGAGCTTGGGCCTGCGTTGCTATTGGCAGCAGCTGAGAGAAAAGGGGGAAATATGAAGTGCTAACTTCGGCGAAATAAAGAACACGGAGAGGTCTTTGAATCGGGCCTGACTAGATTCATTTATAAGTTTCGGTGGGTAAGACTCGACCTCACTTAGAGAACCTTGACTGTTGCACTGCGAGGCAAAGGTCCTGAGGGCAATATTAGCTCTTGATATTATCTTTAATTAAAGCACCAATCCCTCAGCCAAGTTGTCCAAACAGTTCTAAATAGGCTCTGTAAATCAGACAAACAGCCTCGATATTTGATGGGTCGAGAGTGTGCACTATAGCCTCCAGATGGTTTGTGTTTCTCAAGCATTTCATGAGGGATGGTACGGGACAGCAATCTTCTGTTCAAGTGTGCCTCTTGACAGAACAAGTTCCTGCAAATCTCATGCTGGGCTGTTGGACTTCTGCCTAGGTTGCTTTCGTTCCCCGTTTGTGCTGTGTCCTCTGTGTTAGTGTATTTGTACTGAAGCTTCAGTCTAATTCTATTATTTCTCCAGTCAATGTTGGACATACCTCCCCAACACAGTGACTGTTAACTATTAGAAGTTAATGCATAAAGTTAATATACTGTATGGAGTTAATATCCTGCCAAAACTTTTCAAAGATTAAGTGCGGTTCACATATATACATATAGAAAACACAATTAACAAACTAATGCGGTTTGCAAATAAAAAACTAAAGAATTATCCAACCCAAAAGACATTAAGTCCTTTTGTACAGACCATAGATACGGCATGTAACCACGTCTCCTATACGACACATAAGTACATTTCTTTTGTGCCCCAATTACAAAAGTAATCATGTAAAGATAATAATGTTTTATGATGTCACACCATGGTTAAAGTCTGGTTAGGCACAAACCACTTAGGCTGGGTTCACATTACCTGGATGAAACGACTGAAAAATTATATTTTGCCTTAATGTGACTTATATCTGCTATTTTCAGAGCTGCACGGACACGGGAACCAGATCTTTTCATATCCGATTCGAGCCACTTTAATTTGTGGTCCTCGATGTACGTACAGTACGTATACATACATGATATGTGTACTTGGGGGGATCAGAGGAGGGATCATCACATACAGCCAACAAATAGCTGTGCTACAGTGCGAATGGAACAATGTGGCTTGTGATTTGAACGTAGCCTTAGTTAGTGTTAGACAATCTTTTGGGTTCAAATAAGCACTTTTGTTAAGTTTAGGGGACAGTAGTGTCTTAAAACAATATCAAAACAAAAAGTGTTTTTCCGCTGCAACACCAAAACTTTGTTCTCGACTCGTGGCTGGCGACAGGAAACGAGCAGCCGCCCTCCAGAACAACAGGTGGCGCTATATGTCAATTTAACCTTGCTCAGAAGAGCAGAGCACAGACGCTGTGGCCAAGAGGGTGAAAGTAAAGATTAAAGATCACCTCCAGTGCTGGTTAATATGAAGATGGTGTTCATTTCAAAGGCTTAACTGTCACAAACAAGATGCCTCCTACTTCTAATCGCGTGTGCAGGGCAGCTTCGAGTCTTCACAGCACACTTGTGTAATTAGAAACCGGAGTACAATAAGCTCTTAAACTAATTGTGATGTGATGAATCAACACGTTCAGCAGATAAATCCTTCCAGTGTGAAACCCTCCACATGTGCAGAGCGAAGCTCAAACGACCAACTGAATCAACAACAAGCAAAACACATTTCTGAGAGGAGGGCGGCTTCGATGAGTTTAAAGTTAAGATCGCTTGACAAAGTAATTCCCTCACACTGATCTTTCGTAAGAGAAGAAATGAGCGCGTGGCAAGATAAAAGGAAAAAAAGCAAGCTTGGAAGGAAGGGAGGGAGAGAACGAGATGCTGAGTCCAACGTGCCCCAGATGATAAGCCCGCTGGCCTGGCGCCATTATACTCCCCTCCCCAGTAAAGACACATGCACACAAACACACATACAAACACCCCACCCAGTGGCCAGCCTGACCCCCCCCCCCCCCTCACCCTATCACCACCACCACTCCAGTGGCGTCTAGAACTCGCTATTCCTCTTCATTAGTGTCCCAGAACGAGATGTTTGTCATGTAATTAGCAAAGGAGGTTTTCTGAATGCCTGAGTAAAACACACTCTCATTAGGGGAGTAAGAGAAGGCTGCAGCAGGAGGGAAGAGGTGGAGAGGCAGGCCTGGGAGGCACGTTGAAGGGGAGAGCAATCAGGGAGACGGATGGGGAGAGAGAAAGACAGAGGGACGGAGAGAACATGCCAGGAAAAGGCGTTGAGAGTCGCAGGACAAACAGAAACTTACACGACGAGGGGTGACGCTTTGTACTTTGAACTTGCCAACCGAGGATCTGAGAGGCCGTTCTTTGTCTGGGCACAATTATAGGTCAGCTGTTATTCTCCTCAGTATTTTAGAATTCAAAGAATTGGATTTAATCAAAGGGAATCTGGATAATCGGAGATGATGTGGTTTATAATCCATTATATGATGAATCCATTCAGGTCTGCAAACATCAAAGCACATGTTAAAGGTTCTGTCATGTACACTCTCGACATGGTAGTGTAAATATATCCTCCTTTAGACTTCTCTCTCTTCGCAGAATGAACTGATTCATACAGCTCTGTCAGGCTAATTGTAATTCACTTATCTGAGTTCATTCTATGTGGGATGTAGTTAAACATCTGGATGAGTGAGCTCACCCTGCCAGCCAGTGTTTCCCTGCCCACTTGTTGTGAGAAAGTGGTATCATTAGCTCCACTACATCCCCGCGGTGTTAACACTGATAACAACATCAATGCCACTAGCGGACCTGTCGGGTTCGTTCAGTTCATCCAGCTTGTGATGAGGTGTGTTTCAGGCTGCAAAGGAGGGCTTATCAGGGTGATGAGAGCGAAGAAGGAGCAGCTTGTCAGTGGCTGGTTTCCACTGGAGTCTGTTTTATGTCTCATTTATACATTGAAGCAGCCGGCAGCGTTGATTGGGTCTTCACACCGTCGTGCACGCAGGGGTTTGTGCTGGCCGGTCGTGTCATGTCACCGCAGAGCAACAAATTTGTGAATCTTGATAATATTTGGATTTTGCATGCAAGACCAGATCAAAGTGTCCACTGTGTTGATAATGTCACTTCCTGTTTGCCTGTTTCCACCGTGTGGCGCAGGAGAACACACACCGGTTACACAATATGCTGCTATAACCCAAGTGAAGACAACACAATGTCGTTTTGATGCAAATAGAACGATGTTGGTCATGTTAGAAATGTAGACTAATGTGTGATATTTGAAAGGATCAGGGCGTGTGGAGTTCAGCTGAGATAAGGCATTTCATGGCGTAAAACCTAAGTTCAACACATTGCCGCATTATACAATAACACAGCATGAAGGTCATGAAGGTCTGGGCGACTATTGGAGCGTCTTGTCAACCTGCTAAGGGGGGAGTAAATCAACGTGTTAAGTATGTTATTTCCTGTTTCCAGTAGGTGACTCTATGAGTAAGAGTTGACCTGTATATTTCTCCTGGTAGGGACTCTTATCAAACATGGGCACTTTGGAAAACATGTAAACATGCACGCCCTGCCACGCCAACGCTGTTACACAGAAACTCGAAAGCGTAGCTGTTCAACATCGTTTTCTATTAGCTGACCAAATTTTAGGAGAAACTGGGTAACACCTTTGAGGCAGTTTGATTAGTATGACCCTGTATAGATGTACCGCTTGGACAGGTTCTTTCAATTATCCAGGGGGCGCTATTAGGCTGCACAAGACCATTAGAACACATTAGGGGTACACACATATTTTGTGCTCTGCCCTCGTCAAACATGATTCAGTGTTTAGTACCAGAGAAAGGGGATTTCCAAGAACTCGAAAATGTGTTGGCAAATTTCTGTTTTTGTTCATTTATTCAAGGGAGTCTCACTGAGAGTAATGTTCCCTTTTTCTGGAACACCCTGACCACATTCCCACCAGTACAACCACAGTCTGATCTGCTGGCCAGTGAGCAGCTCCACTGGAGCAGTCGGGGTCCAGAGCCTTGCTCAAAGGCACTTCAGTGGCTTTTTTATCTACCAGACCGACGACCTTTTGGTCACAAGGTCGCTTCTCTAACCACTTTGACCGCAGCGTTTGCAAAGTAGAAAGACTATGATAACTAAGTTTGTGGAGTCTTCAACCCCCCCTCCACACACACAGACACACACACACAAACACACACACACATGAACTTGAAGCCACCTAATCCTAATCTCTGACCCATTTCTCATCGCCGCTGTCTGGCCAGGTGATGTGTCTTTGTTACTCTCCAACTTTTCACTCCCATGCTCATGCTCTGGTTCCCATTCCAACCAGCTGCCTCCATTCACCCACACCTCACTCAGGCCTACTCCCACCCCTTACTGTGCAGAAACAGGGCTATTTTTAGTAGCAGCTGATGGTTTAAGGATGTTAGGCCCATATTATGCCAAGGATTCCGAGGAAACAGTCTGTTTCTCTTTTTGTCCCTAAACTTCCAATTGATTTCCCTCTCTGCATCCTCTCTTTCCTTCTCAGACATCCTTTCTCCTCTTTTAACATATTACCTTTCTCCTGCACCAAACCCTACCTCCATTCTAAAGCATCGACTGTCCCTGAAAACCACCGCACTCTTGTCACCTCCTTCAAAACAGGCAAAACTGCCTTTCTGGTTCTCATCTTCATTGTCTCTCTTCGAAGGAATGTTCTTCTTTCTCTGCATGCAAACTGGGCAATCAGTTCAACTGCTAAACACCCTGCTTTTTATTAATGTATGAAACATGCTTTCAGTGTGGTACAGCAGTGTGATGTGTGTTACTAAGCTGTACATGAAACTGTTCATGTATGTGCCGCATTATATACCCATAAGGATGCATGATATGTCTCTCCTGGTAAAAACTTTGATTCGCCACTGAATCTTTCTCCAAATCTGAGCCAACAACAAAACACTTGAATGAAGGAATCTTAGAAGTCAACTACAGCTCACTGAAAATGTGTTTTTATATTGTTCAGTGTAGGTTGAAGTAGTAGTAGTTGAAGCATTGCACTCTCTTGAAAAAGTTTCAAACATAAACTTGACAAAACCCACTGCTGCCATTAGGCTTCATCTACAGCTCAACTCTGCCCTCTATCACTGGTTTTCAGTACTGCAGGTGTAGCACATTTGAAACAATTGTTTCTTCAAGAGAAGGACACAAACAAGGAACTTAAAGTCTGTTTGGATTTGAATAGAAATTATTGATGTTAAATGTGGAACTTTGCCAAGTCACAAACAAATTCCCTAAAACATGGCTGTCATGGCTGTTTGAGTGTCATAGTGCAGTCACAGGCTGGCATGGCCACCTACTGACTTCTGTACATCTCACCAGCCAACTTAAATACCCCTCACCATGTGTTAACACTTTATTCCCCAAATATTCATGATGACAACGTTCCTCTGTCCCTTTAAGGCCCTGGCGTGGAATGCTGTGGTCTGCCTAGGCGTTTGGGGTAGTGCCCTCACCCACACATAAACACAACCCGTAAAAGTGACTCACTCTCATTCTCGCTGTCTCTCGTCTCTCATTCTTAGATGCTTTCCTCGCCTCACACGCCTGCGTGAGGATTGTTCCTCAAAGCTGTTTTGTGGCCTGTACCATCATCCTGCTTCACTCAAGTGCTTTAGAGAAAACAATGTCCTGCTCGCAACTGGGCTGGCACGGTCTGAGTGCACAACAATGTCTGCTTCCTGTTTCACATGTTTGTTTCTGCCACAGGTGAGAGCGAGGCCGTTGTTTGTTTTTAGCTTCAGTACTCAGAAACACAAATCTTATCATGCAGATGTCAAACTCTTGATGATGTCATTATGAACAGAATGTTATCCTTTGATAACATCACCGGTATATGAACCTTCATCTACAATACAAACAAACTGGGAGAATGGTTTGTGTAACACAAACACATTTCAATAATAAACACTTACGTCTGCAAAAAGCTACATAATGTCTCCTATTATGAATAGAAGGACACCAAAGTCCTGAATGAGCTCCCTCTAGCTTGAGCCAGAGAGCCCTCCAGTGGTGAGAGCTGGTACTATCTCAACCCATGAATAGGATCAATAGGCAAGCTCCCTTTATTAGATCCAGATTTGACCGTCTGAAGGCACAGATGAATGATTTTTGTAGTCTGGTGAGCAGCCCACATCGAGTTCAGCCTGTCAGACATGTCTGGGGGGACGTGGGGGAGGAAAGAGAGGCGCAGGCCTCAAAGTAAAAACCTTGAGAATGCGGGACAGGGGTAAACCCAAAACCTGAGAGCTGAGCCCAGGAAAGCAGCCTTCCAGGGAACAACACTTTTCTTATTGAGCCAGCAGGCCAGACCCAAATGAGAGGTGACAGCATATTCATTTCACCCAGTGTTTTTCTTTAAGGGCTTTTTAAAATGCTGTTGAATGATGAGCGGTCAGTGGATTTATAATTCAGGGGATGATTTAGGCTTTCTACATGGCACTGTGTTCTTCCTGAGCCTGCCTGCCCTGCTGTTTTTCCACAGGGGCAGTCATTTTTTCAGCTATATTTCAGTCTTGTGTTCTCCATGCAGGGATGACTCTCCCTTGTAAATAGGAGCTGATTTAAAGTCTGGTGAGCACCTTGGTTTCCCATGGCCAGTATGAACCAGAAGCAGGGTGTGTCGACATTTACAGCTGAATTGACGTAAAGTAAGAAGTCTGGAGAACCCGAATGTTCTCCGAAATGAGACATGTACAGTATTTTCTGTGGTTGCTAAAAGTTGGATGCACACACACACTGTAGATGCATAAAGGACAGCATGCCTGTGCACACATATACAAACACACACACCCTGACTCTCATATCTTATTTTGATTAAGTGCATACCAGAACATATTGTGTGTAATGACAAAATGCATTTTGTCTCGACACCACATGTCATTCCCCAAACATCCTCTCTCCCAAGCTCTAAGCCTTAACCCTCGGGGACGGAATACCACGACCGAACAGATGAGGTCACGTCATGGACGTATCAGCGGTTCGCTCGGGACCTGATGAGTGGCAACACATCAGGAGGCATTGGGAGGTCGTTAATTTATAGGGATGCTATTACCTTCATAAACGCTCGCCTCATAAAATGTCTGCTTTGCTTTAATTTAATACTTCCCCTTGCTAATTATGACTGAACACCCACAAGCTGTCTGCACTGTGTGAGATATTACCAAAAGGAAAGACGGCGTTTTGACAAGTTTTGTTTGATTTTTGGTTCCAAAAGCAACGTTTTGTTAATTCAGCGTCTTGTGAACCCATTTTTTTTGTAACATAAAAAATAGTTTGTTCATGGTTTGAATTAATGCATGTGTTGAGAGAGATTTTACATTGGTTAAGACCTCCCTGCAAACGCACCAGCACACATCTCATTTCTCATTTAGGCTTTTCTTTACTCCTTTCAAATGATATCGAGGAATAACTTCAACTTGTTTTGAGCATGCGCTCTGGGGTTACACATTTGTCAATTCCTGGCAGTGACTGCCTGGACGCTTGCATGAAAAGATTTGATGTTCTGCCCTGCCTTCCCTGGTGCCATGCTGCCATTTTCCCTCTCCCTGAGGAGCAGAAAAAAGGGCTGGAATGGGACCGATCTCAATCTCCAGATCATCTCTTGGTTGCCCCTCAAACTAAATAAATAATTCATTACAGTTCAGAGTGAGGAGCTTCATTTACTCTCGGCGATGAAATCAGAGATGTCTGTAGGTTGCCCAAATCATCTCAAATACAAATGTTTTTCAGTGGAATCCCAGGAGAAGGAGATCTGAAATGTTAACATACCAGTAAGGAAAGACTGGCAGCAGACTGCATGTGGGAAACTGATGATGGCAGATTGTTTGGCCTCGCTGCGAAGTGGGATTAAGCGGGTTTATTATCGCACGAGGGAAGATTTGGTTTGCAACTATATTGAAACACTTTCACGGAAGACGATTGAGGCGCAGGAGACTGCCAAGAGTCTTTTGTCATCCCTCCAGCAGAAGCATAATCACCTCACAGCCACATTCTACATTTAATGTCATTACCATGGAAAAAAGCAAGAAGTGATGGATGGTGCAAGGCTTGATGAAATAACCAGACGGAGGACCTGAAGAATTTGCAAAATATTCTGGAGGGTTTTTTTTTTCACCTCCCCAGAAGACACAGGAGAAAGAGTGTTGCCACATTGGACAAAGCAACGAGGGTCAGAGAGTCAAGACGATCACAGCAGGTCATTTCAACAAGCTCAGATGGCTGAAGTGCTGCGGTTTGAATTGTCTGCAGAAATCATGCATTTGATTTAATTTTACACAAGTTAATTGCCATATATGGTCATTTGGGTTGGAGGAAATGTAAATACTTAACTTCAACTGACATGTAATTGTACTTATATAATGTCTTCAATGCTGAGAACACATTGAAAAGTACAGTTGCCTTCCCATCATGCTCTGCTTGGCTTCCCTTTGTTTCACCTGGTGTCCCATTATAACCACACATACCGCTGCATGTATGAATATTCATATTAATAGCAATGCCAAATATACCACATCACAATATTATAATAATATGTTTTTCCTAAACCCCTTTGGAGAATTCAATAGTCGCTGTTCAAACGTGTTAGAAAACGTCTTGTACTGCATCCTGAGGAAGGCAACACAGCAGGCTCGTGAATGCCATTTTTTCAGTAAAACGGAAGTTGGGATTTCCGCCAATTGTTTCATGCTGGGAACACTATTATCGATGTTGTTGTTCTTAATCATTGCAATAGGAAACGGTGCAACAAACAGACGGGCCAGCCGGTGATGAAAGACAACCTTTTTACCAGATGACCTCCACACTGGGAACGAAAAAAAAAAAATCATCTTATGAAGTCAGGTAGTAAGTTTGTAGCGTCGAACGGTTGTTTTGAATGATGGTGTTTTGTTGCGTTTGTTCCCAGATGATTCACCCAAGTTTCCAGATCAGTTCATCCCAGTTCACTCCATCTGAGCTGTGTGGGATCCAAACGAGGGAGGAAAAAGGTCACTAAGAAGGGAACTTCGTGTTGCAAAGTAACATTGAACAACATTAATGTAATTACGGTAAATAAGGAATCATCAACAACATGATCTCACAGCTCTTTGGTGAGTTCCTGATGCTCTCCAGTGCAACAAGTCACAGGCAGCCCCTCTGTTTCACTTTGGTTGCTCTGCGTGAAAGAGCGACCTTGATGGGGCTATAAAATGTCATGGTTGGGGGACTTTCTTCACCGTGAATTGCCCCACATCCTTCTGGTTGGACTCTTGGTGGAAGATGCGGGCGGTGTGAAGGAAATGGAGTTAGTGAACTGAGTGGGGTCATCTGAGCAGGAAAAGACAAAAAAAAAAAAAAACCCCGCTGCAGAGGAACTTGTGCTGCTGTTGTATTCCTGCGGGGAAAGTCACCAAGAGGACACACGGGAAACATGAATGAATATCTTGGAGAGATGCTGCTGGTGATTGATTAGTCAAACAGTTCACTTGTGTTTAATACGGATTTATATCCTCACTGAGGGTGAATCATGGAGACTCTTACTAAAAATCTGTGGCATAAAACACCTTAATGGAGCGTGAATCCACACATGAGTAGCCTCTAATTCCAGGAATAAAAGTCTACAGGTGAGGGAGCAGATTAAACCCGCGTTGTTTTTGTTTTCTGATGGCCCGTCACGCAACAGTTTATCCACTTGCGTCACAGAAATCCACAGTTGCTTATTGACTTTAAATCACCTCCAGCAAAAAAACAACAACAAAAAGACAGCTCAGGAATACATTTGAATTTTTATCAACACATTTCGGAAAGACTTTATAAAGCAGATTTATGGCGCTCTTTCTGCCTCTGCTTTCCCCTTATTTCATGGTTCAGTGGCCTCACACGGCAGGCGAGGGGAGGTTTTCTCTCGCTGCTCATTGGTCGCGGCTCTCCCATCTTAGCAGCACTTCCATTCATACACCCGGCGCTCCTTTTCACCCCTTTCAAAATAACTCACTGTCATCATTGGAAAACGGCTTTGCCTGGACGGGACTAATTATTTAAAATTGGAGGAGGAGTGATTGAATCGAAAAAAGATCAAACGAGCGACGGAACAACGACAGGTGAGTGAAATCATTACACACAAAAAGAAAAGAGTTTACCGAAGTGCTGCCGCATGCAAACGTATTTCCAGCTCATAAATAAATACATTAACTCGTTAATTTAATTTGTTTTAGTGACGTCGTGGATTCACACGAGAATTACGCGTCAGCCGATCGAAAACAAAGTGCGCTTTTCTTAAAGACTGCAGTGAAATGAAACCTACAACTTTGCATTATGTGTTTGACTGGATCAGACTTTCTTTTTTATGCAATCTCATTCAAGATCTTAGATCTGGGTTTTGCATTGGGGATACTGACCATGTTGTCAGCGCACTATAGCGGTCCCGCTTTAGGGGAAGTGTAAGGTAATATGGAGTATGCGTATTAGTTGAAATCGGTTGGCTCTACTTATGATGGATAACAGCAAGGTAAGATGCTTAAAATGTAACACTAGAGGGGTCCCGGCCCACGGGGCTGTCTCGGAGGAAGGTTCACGCCGTTATTCACCAGTCCTCCTCTGCCTAATTGGCTACAGATGCGGTGTCCTATATGCTCCTTTTTTTTACCGCTTAGAAATTGGATGCATTTGGGGAACTTTATGAGGCGAACCCTTGCGTTTGCCTGCAGGAGCAGAGAAGACAAAAAAGTGCTCCCCTACAAGTATTTAAACCGTGCTACGTTCATAAGCCCCCCTTCCTTGGCTAATTCTTCATGAGGGGGGGCTGAGGTTAGGAATTCAATGCGCAAACAAACGTGAAATTGCGCTGTAAAAAAAGAAAGAAAGAAAGGAAGTGCCAGTACGCAGTAAAGGCACCATAAGTGGTCATTTTTTATCGTTTAATTTTAATTAAATGTCTCTGCCAGGTATTAATTTAAGATCACGATGGTCCGTGATGTGCGTCAAACCCAAATTATACTAAGAACACAGACTCGGAGCGGGGCTGCGGGTCCTGATCCTTTCAGGTCAGAGCACTCAAGCCACTGAACAGACCCAGAAGGTCCCCGCAGGCCTTTGCTCATATGCTGAACTATAATGGTGCGTCATGAATTCATATACAGAGTTCCATACATGTGGAGTTGCCTTATCGCACAGTCTATCTGTTCGTGGTGCGTATGTGCATCTGCCCTCCTAATAATTGCAAAGGGGATGGAAGGACTAAAGCGCACCGTCCTCTAAGTGCCCTTTCACCCTAGACTTTGTAAGCTGCACTTATTAAAGCGAAAAGTGCTTCAATATGTGGCAAGCTTTAGGGGAAAACGTGATGGGGGTTGGGATGGGGCCCTCTTCCTCCTGTTGCCCAGCTCCTATTGGGTGACTCGGAATAATTCATCAATGTTGGCGTGGAGTCATTTCCATCTATTGGCATTGTTATCATGGATAGAAGTAGAACTCCTGACCACTGGTTGAATGAGGGGTGCAGACATACAGACATACAGTATCCATGAAGTAAACCCTGTATTGTGGTGAGGTGAAGAGGAAGACCTCACCCATGAGATGTGGAAGCAGCGGTGTCCTCTGCATGTCTGCTGCGCACCACACACACAACTGTCAGTAACTGTTGATGACACATCCGAGCAGCAGGTTAAATACCAGCTGATTATGACAATGTTCCCAGGTGCTGCTATTCACTCTCTGTTCTCCCCCTCCCCGCCAGGGCCCATTGGACACTGAGAGCATTGGGCCTGTCAGTCCAGTAGTCATGTTTCAAACTGTCCCTGACACGTCGTCTTACGTAAAGGTAAGACAGCACCGTCTCTTCAATCAGGTAATGTTGGAGGGATCAACTGGGCTCCTTTCGTTTTCTGTCATCACCTGGCATGTTCAAAACACTTCTCTTCTAAATGTCCAATAAAATCTTTATAATCCAAATAATGAAGTGATGATTAAAGGTATTAATTAATGACGCGCACGTTGAGTTCTGCATTATAAATACATAGAAAAAGCCTTTCCGATGGATTGTCATGTAATTTTTCTTGGCATTTAATATTAAATGATGTTTTAGGTTCAATGCATGTAACTCTGCAGAAGCCAAAGCCCAATGTGCTTGTCCTCCTCTCATGTCTCCTCATGTTGGAAATGCCTTCATGCTTCCCCTGTAATGCGTCTCTGTTGTGGTCGGTCTGATGTGTCAGGATCGATCGGTCTTTAATGTCTTCAAACTTTAAAAGAAAAAGCTACTGTAATGGCTCATTATCCTGTTTGAATTCGTGAATTTCTCCTCCTCTCTCCTTCTCTCCCTCTCTTCCTCTCTCTCTTTCTCTCTCTGTGCTGAGAATGTAAATAAAGCAACATCTGGCTTTCACATTTCAAACCTGCATCGCGTCAAGTGGCGCAGCGTGAAGACCTGCAACTGCTACATATCTCCACCATTAAACATTTATTTGTGATGTGGATGCCTGGAGATGATGTCTACATACTACATGTGCAGGCGGTTGTGGGGCTGATTTGTATACGTCATATTTTTTTCCGCCGACTGTTCGGCCTCATTAAAATGAGCCATTGTGCAGAGGCGAGCTTATATCTTTATAATCAAGGCATTTTTTTTTCCAAGGGCGACTTTATTCAATGTTTTGAAGACCTATTTCAACTTTGAATAAGGGCTCTTTTCATCCAGCCACAACGTTTGTGCCGCTGCAGAGAGACTTGGCGCTTCAGAGCTCAGAACAATTCCTGGTTTGTTGTAAAAGACATGAATAGCCAGGAATGTTTTAGGAGAAAATATGCTTTTAAATGAGTCTTTCTGCTCCCTAAGTGGGAGAGGGGGGCCAATGAAGGAGCAACAGGGGAACTTAAACAGGTTGGCGTTACACGTTCAATTTCACAGTGCTTTGCGTCCCTGAAGATTTCCAGCTTCTTTTCATTCGCAGTGGAAATGCAAAGTAGATTATATCTTCTTTTTTATTAAATATTCTTCACCCGGATGCCGAGTTAACATGTGTTTTTTTGCGTGCAAGTGCTGCCTAACATCCACAGAGATATTTGTCAGAATGTGGCAGGCCTCAATACAAAACTCTCAAGTATTCCTCATTCAAGTCAGTCCGCTGTCTAGCATTTGGTTTTGTTTGGTTAAAGCCAGGCGAGACTGGAACTCTCCAATAAAAATAAATCTCAAATTAATTATGGCCTAGAGCAAGGGGCCAGACGGTTCGTGCTTATATGTGCTGCAGACTCTACTTTTTGCCCTCAGTATTTTGACTCGAGCTGCCTTTTAGCCCGAGAGAAGGAATGATCTGAATACAAGTCTAATAAACAGCATGCACAGCAGACTTGCATGGGCTGGCACGATTTATTCGTTGGAATAAAGGTTTTCCTCTCCAAACTCCACACATCTTTTCCCACTTCAGGAATGATCAATAGAAGAACCCATGTGGAGACAAATGTGGTTCAAACATACAAACTTTATAATCAACTGTTCAACTAAAAAAAAGGCTGGAATAAAAAAAAATTCAACAAACTTGGAGTTTTGTTAGGATGTGTGAGAGTTTTAAGAACCCAGTAGGAGGTGGAGGACACAGCGCGCATGAGATTAGTTCTTTATTTTAAATCCTCCGCTCGACCTACAGTGACGAATAAAAGTTCATTTCACCGCTCAGATCTGTAACCAAATTATCCATCCGCTATATGTATCCCCGAGGTTGTAATAGATCTTCATATAAAGAAGGTAAAGGATGGGCCTCACAATTGAAAGGCTGCTGAACATAATTCCAGCAGAGTGTCCGCCCACCTCTGACTTGTTGCCCCAGCGGAGAGACACAGGAGCTACTGGCTCGTGATGCAAGAAATGTCTGGCTGTCTCGTTCCAGCGTCGAGCCAGATGTTCTGTGGTTCACTGTGTAAACCAACTTGCATCTGTTTATTGGCCTTCCAAAATGTTTGTTACCACTGTATTCATTATGGTCTTGGTAGGTCCTGGACCCCCACACGTCCTAATAAGCATTATGGCTGCAGCCTATTTTGCATGCAGATAGCTGAGCCGTGTTGTAAAGATGCGGTCGGATGGATAATCAGACTTCTCATTAAAAAAAACAAGACTTTTGAAATTTTAATTTGAAGCATCGCCTCAGTTCACTGTGTGTCAGTTATATACAAAAGTAAATGTAAGATGTGTTTCTGCCGAGGACATATCTCAAGCACCTTTTTTGAATATCATCACTACCTCCAATAAAAGAAGTGTTGAGATGTATGAAATCCTCCGACACTGGAGTGTATGGAAAAACAAAGACGGGGACCCGAGCAGTCACCGAAGAGTTAAACAAGGTGTCTCCCTTAATTACACGAGACTGAACTGGCCTCAGGCAGGAGAAGCCTTGACCCTTAGCAGGATCCAGATGTGGTGGTCCCCAGGGTGGGGCCCTCAGCCCCACCAGACCCCCAAGTCGAGAGCAGACAGGCCGGCCCTGCCGTCAGTCGCTGGGGCGCAGTCTTTGTTTGTCTACTTCAGGCTCGAGCTGCGAGAATTATTCATCGAATCAACAGCTCGACTGTTGCTTTGAAAAAAGTCGCATAATTAGATAAACTCACCTCGTTTCTGTTGAATGTGATTCTCTTGACACTGATAGTATGAGCTGGATTTTACCTAAAAAACCTGAATCAATTAAAATAGTGGGATCAAATTAATTTAAAGTCACTGAATGAACTTTTTCTAAGATTCATTTCATTCGACAGACATTGTGTGTTCTGTCTTGAATAACAAGAGAACAGTGATGATCTGCAGCCTTTTGCTCTGGAACTATATGAATTGATGAAGGCAATTTCATAGTGTAGGGGAAAAGAAAATGACCTATAGGGGTGGGGATTGGAATTTTTTTCTGATCAAGGCGAGTGAGGGAAAACCACAGAAAGACATTATGAAGCATAATAATAATAATAATAATTAATAATAATAATAATGCTGATGTGAGCATGTTTTTGTTCCCTTTCTAGTGCGCCATTTAATTGTTGCTGCAGCCTGTATTTATCCATTCAGTCCTGTGTTGAGCAGCAGACACACACGTGTAGAGCAGACCCTCAGACTGGTGCGGTCAGGAGCTGAATGCTCGGATTTTATTAATGGTGTCTCAGGAAATCTTCACATAGGAGAGTTCTAACAAAAAAAAAGAAAGGTTGCAACAACTCCTTCAATAGGTGTTCAGATTCCCCTCCTTTTAGATTTAGAGCCCCATCAACTTTCTTTCATGTATCCATTTCACTATAAAATGTATGATATAGCGGGGAATTGGCTGATTTACAGAGGGATGGAGGCATGGCCAGATGTTAGTCTACTGTGTAGGCGTGAACCAAAAAGCGCTCTAAAACATGAGATCACATAACTTAAAGTGTCGTGCGATAGTAAACCTCTTTACAGAAAAACCTCAGTTGAATGTGTGCAGAAATAATTCAAGTCCGTCAAAAAAAAAAAAAAAAGAAAATAACATCTGTGCCATTAGCGGGAAAGCAAAACACACTCCAGCGTTCGGCAGCGGGCTACACCGCAATGGCTGTGCACAACGCAGGCAGCCATCCTGTAAATATTTCCGAGCAGAACAACATAAGAGCGGAGCGAGCACTCAATTGTTTTCCCTGCTTATCTCTCTGGGACAGTATCCTGCTTTTTTGAAGGCAGGGCTTTCGGTGACACACAGCTTCCTTCTCAACCTTCTCAACAGCGGTGACTTCACTTCCCAAATTTAGAGGAAAGAAAAAACCCAATCCGGTAAAAGTGTCTCTTTCTCTCCGCCACATACCGGGGGCTGGAATTAATTCAGGAGCGTGTCATGTTTGGGATATTGTCGGAGTCCGCTGAAAATTGCGCAAAATGGACGGAACTATTAAGGTAAGGGTGGAGAATGGGGAGTAGGAGTTTGTGGGAGACCGTTATTTCGAAGTTGCGCCTCCTTTTTTTAAGCAATGGGTTGAAATGCCCCTCTGTGTCGGTATGTGAGCTGGGACCTCCAAACTCACGACGATAAGCGGCTTTTTTTCCTCTCAGCTTGAGAGTGGAAACCAGAGTTCTTTCATTTCCCTTTTTACTTTGAAAGTATCACAAGTCCGTTTCTAAATACGCTGGCTTGTTGTGAAGACACGCAACGATGTGGATTGAAGGATAAATCAGAATCACTTTGGATTTTGCGGGCCAAGCGCACAATTACGCACGTCTTGGAAAGGCACAAAGGAGTGGCCATTTGCTTTAGACAAGTCGCTCTAGACTGTGCTTTCATGTAGGTATTATAAGTTATCTACGTTTTAGTTCAGTTTGAGCAGCGGGGATTGAGCAATAGTCATGACTGGACGTACCGCTGGATGCTATGTGAAGAGCTGCGCAACAGCGGTGTGGCACATCGCCCGGCTCCGTCCGAAGACCCTGTCAATGGTCACAACTGTGGTTCTTTGGTATTTACAAGAAATGAGAGCTCTCTCTCTTGTTGTTTGGTAGATTAATGTAACGGCTCTCACGCCGTTTGTCTGTCTTGTTTAACGAAAACTGTCATTTGGTAAGTACATGCGGTAACTGCACAGTTTGCAACACTTCAAACCGCAAGGCTTCACTATGGTAATCTGGGCTTTGCTCCTTGTATAGTTACACAACTATTTCGAAATGGTATGTTATAGTCAAGAGTGCTGGTCTATATTAACACTGGCTACTGCCCCCCCCCCGAAAGTCAAATTCCAGATGATTATGGCTGCAGCCGCCAGATGTTGAGTGGCAAGTCCCTGTTCGTTCACTGCGATATAGTCTGTGTCCTCCGGTTAACAAGTGTAAGCTCGGAAGAATGCAGCATCTGCATTCGCTCTCGTCGCTACCGAAAAGTGATGCGTCTTGTTTTCTTTTGGAAATTTTAAGTAGCGGGTTTGCGGCCGCTGGGTGTGGTATGAGTTTTGGAAGAGTGTAAACGTTGGCCAGACAAAAAATGTCAGGCTGCATAGAGTCACTTATAAGTCACCGCTCACGGTGCTGTGTTTGTTTTGTTATGTACGGTGGATGAATGAAGGCTAAGACCACGTCTCCGCCTGGAAGTTCGCAACAAAGCGAGAAGTTGTGGGAATTAATGTAATCATAATTGAATCCTTGGGTGTAAATGACTGGCTGTTGGCCGCATTCATGCTCGCTAAAAGAAAGGAAGGGCTCTCTAGCCATGAGAGCTTCCTGTTCTACACAATCTTTTCCTCACAGGTTTCCTCTTCCTTCTTAAACAAAAGGCAGGAATGACCCCCAGGGAGGCTCTTTGCTGGATGGCTGTGTGTGAACGCCAAACAGACACACGTGTAGTCTGGATGTGGACATGTTGCATGTATTCAGTCTGCTCCAAGACGCGTCATGACGCATTCAGGGAGATGCGGACTTGGCTAATGTAAACAGACCGGAGGTGGCTCCCAGCAGGTGTCACACTCACACAATGCTTTCAACAGTGCTTGCACCCAACCACTGAGTTTGATGTGTTTTTTTTTCCTTTCTTTTTATGTTGTTAAAACAACTGAGAGTTTTAGTGATTATGTTCAGACATGGCCCCCAGACTGGATGGAAAAAACATTTCTGAGCGATTATCCGCAGCCATAATGTGATGGACAGAAAACGCCTGCAGCTCTCACAGGCAGTATCTGTATGTTCCTTGAAGATAGGGGGAAAGAAAACACTGCAAATTGGCACTGGGCTCTTGTCCTTTTCGGCTTCTCTTCATGAGAGTGGTGTGTTCCTATTTTTAAACACCCTCTGCAATCTTGATAAGCACATGCCTCTTGTCAATCATGGTTTCAATTGCACAGGCCGATATGTCACTGTAAATATGACATGCAACAGTCAGAAAAGTTGACCATGTCCTTATCGGGATATAATGAGACGTTCTCTCACTCTTGAACGCTTTATCACCCAGAGACTAGTTGGTGTGCTCTGCTTAGATAGTCAGTATTCCTGCAGGGTTGAGACTATGATGGATCCACTGATTAAATCCCTGGAAATTCTAATTTTGAGAGACGGTTAAATGCTCTAGAGAGGTCCTGCTTTTTTATCTTCCCATTTACACGAGCTGTCCTTTAGTTTAAGTTACGGAAGTTTGCTTTTATTTTCCTTTAGCATAGACCGAGGAGTTTCTAATTGGACATACGTAGGATTTATTTTGCACACTGTTAAATAGAGCTGCTTTTAAGTAGTATTGTGTAGTTACTTTATAATATTAAACACTTTAGTGGTGTAAAGGCTTTGTGGGTGTGGGGCATTACAACAGAGGGCACTATAGCGCTAATGGAAAATACATATTTCAAAAGGCTGACATTACTTCAGACAAGTATATTGTACGCACTGCTGATGTTAATGTCTATCCTCGGAAATTGGGTTGAGCATTTGTCGTATGTTTTGATCGTCTAATAGAATAGTTTGCAAAATGATTTAGGTCTGCTAGTGTTGCACCTCAAATGCTTCTGATTTTTCTTTTATTTAAAAAAAAGACTGCACCATGGTTTTCCTGGCATACAGAATCAATTCAGAGTAAAAACATGTTATTTTGTCTATTTCCATTCTGTATACAGCAGCTGTAACAGCCACAAAACCAGAACGGAGATGAAATAATATTATTTCTGAGAGGAAGAGTAGTAGTAGCACTTTTTTATAACTATTCCACTATGTGTTACATTGTTGCTGTGTATGTCTATACAGCTCATATACGCGAGAGTCAATCCTCAGCGGTCAGTGAAGACGTGAGCTATCATATAAGATGTTGATAGACGATGAAAAGCAGGATGAAGTAAAAATGTCTACTTGCCTGAATTGTCTTAAAATGGAATGTTACTGAAGATTTGTGAGGATTTTTAGAGAAAGCATGTTGGAAATGTTGATCAATGAATACAAAGTATAATATTTTTCCCGTGAAGGAATATGTGGCATCCTGGAATGAAATGATTCAGTCCTCGGGGATTAGACACGTCTCAGTCGAAGTTGTGCCATCAGATCCTATCGAATCCAGATGTGCATCAGTCCTGAGGCTAAGCAGAGGCACATGACTGTAATGATATCACTTGATATTATAACTTATTCCCCTCTGTATTTTTTCAGTTTGATTGTTTTTTAAAGGGATGGATGGAACAGTAGTGACTCATCAAGCCATTGCTCTGGATTATTTACATTATTTTAAGCACTAGGATGTTAGTGCCTGGGACAGGTCAGGGACTGTCGCGCCGTCTGACTCGGCGCGCTGGCGAACTCTTAGCAGTGACATCTGTATGTCAAATTGTAGCTCATCACGTACATAAACTATACTTTACTTCCAAGACGTTAAACGAGGAGCTTCCTGAAGCACATTATATCTTGTCCAGCTGAGAGTTGCTGCTTTTGTTTTCTTTAATAAACTTACATTGCTGCAGCTGAGCCACAGCAGAGGGGTCAGTGCAGCAGTGACCCCCCCTGCTTCTGTTGAGTCTTCAGCTGTGGAGTGGGACACAAGGCCCAGACAAGGCAGACACAACAGGGCCTGACAGAGGAATCTGAGGTCCAATAAACTAATCAGAGAAAAAATGATTACACAGCTTGGAATCTTACAAACAGTCTGGAAATTTATGTGGAAATCCTAATTTAATAAGTTTTCTGTATTCAATGAGTCATTTATCATTAGAGCACTTGTTGCCCTCTAATGTGAGTAAACCAGTGTGATGGCTGCACCCAAGCTTATAACATCGTCTTACTGTGGGCATGATTGAAGTCATCCCAACATCAACAGGAAGCAACAGTAGCTACGTGAGCTGTTTACACAAACCGCTTAGGATGCCAGATTGTGAAATGACCCATAAGTGCACATAATTGCTGTAAACAGCAAGTCCTCATGAGAGTTAAAACTTGACATCACAAGTTTCTGTGTAGTGTCAGATGAGATTCCGAAGCTGCATGTGTACACGTTCCATGATACTTACTACATGATGTTATCCCTCGATTCCTTGAGGAATGTTCAATACACTCAAAGATTTAGACGAGAGGAGCGACACCATTCTCATGTCTGTACTGTGAATGTGGAGCCGGGAGATTTTGGCAGGAAACAGTCAGCCAGGTGCTTTCCAAAGGTTAAAACAGCACCACTAAAGCTCACTAAATTACTTGCTATAACTGTATTTTTTTGTATTTGGAAAATCAGAAGTTTCAAAGTTTGCGACTGAAACTCCAGAAAGTCTTGGTGTCCTTCCAAGTAAAATCCCTGACTTGCTGTTTCTACAAATACTAATGATATTAGGATTGCTCTGTATGGCTAATTTGTCACATATTGCCTCTTGTAACAAGAGCGAAGAAAGACACCCCACCTAATTTCTCCTTCTACTTCCAGGAGGCGCTATCAGTGGTGAGTGAAGACCAGTCCCTATTTGAGCCTCCATACGCTACTGCTGCCCCTCTCCCCAAGACAGACATGACTGCATCTGGCACACAGGACTATGGCCAGACTCACAAAATCAACCCTTTACCCCCACAGCAGGAGTGGATCAACCAGCCGGTGCGGGTCAATGTCAAGAGAGAGTATGAGCACTTGAATGGATCCAGGTAAACCACTTCCTGTGTTGTGTTAAATTCCTATACGGCCGTTTGTCATTCAACACGTCATCTCTTACTTCTTCTAGCCTTCGATAGACAGTGAAGGGCTTAGATATAAATGCCAAAGTCAATGTCTTGAAAGGAAAAGCAACAAGGCCAGATTTATATGTTGATAATATTTTGATAACTTACTCTTGTGTGTGTGTGTGTGTGTGTGTGTGTGTGCAGCAGGGAGTCTCCTGTGGACTGCAGTGTGGGTAAATGTAATAAGCTGGTGGGGGGTAACGACACATCTCAGATGAACTATGGAAACTACATGGATGAGAAGAACGCCCCTCCCCCCAACATGACCACCAATGAGCGGAGGGTCATTGTACCTGCAGGTAAGAGGTTATCTTGAATGAAAGATGAATGATTCTCTGTATCCAAAAAAAAACATGTGTATTTTTTATATTGGCTGCATATTCCTCAGTTGCAGGTTGTTGTAGCTGCAGTGTGTTTGTAATACCAGAGAGAATCCCGCCAATGTTTTAACTCCCCCATGGGAGCGCGGCTGAATGCATGCAGGTTGAAGCGCTTGTTTGTCTGCCAGACCTATATTTTTCTTCTCTCCTTTCTCCAAAGTTTACCTTTTTTATACGTGCAATGATCCACTTCAGGCAGTTACAAATGCAATTTGATGGTAAACGCCTGTAGAAAAGTATCTGAATGTGTCATCACATTGCATTGTTACACTCAGGCCGCAGGGCAGAGAGCTGCAGAGGGAACGGCCGTAATTTCCAGAAAATGTGATGTAATTCATTTAACTGAATGGAGTAAGTTTTCCATTTTAAAGGCCACTCGTTAACCATCAACAGTAAGTCGAGGGATTCCGTATTGGCCGTGCAGTATATCAAGCATGCTTTTTGTTTGTTTTGTTTCTTTCTGTATGGAACTCTATAAGAAGCAGTTCAGTTGAACCAAGACTCTGTGAACGATTTGAATGATTTACCTGAACATCATCCCACTCCAGCGACCCCTCCTGGGTTGAAATAAGACAAAGAATTATTTACAACCGCTATCTTCACCACGTCTGCTTCTGATATAAAGTTCTGTTTCCAATCTGTTCCTTTTTTCCCATACAAGATTTCATCTCCTCTGAACTCGGTCTTCCCTGCTGTCTGTCCAGAACCAATTTGTGTGCAGTCAATAAACCCGTCTGCTTGTTCTTTTTCTCCTTCCTGCAGACCCTTCGTTGTGGTCCCAGGACCATGTGCGCCAGTGGCTAGAGTGGGCTGTCAAGGAGTACGGCCTGTTAGAGATCGACACGGCCATGTTTCACAACACAGACGGCAAAGAGCTCTGCAAGATGAGCAAAGACGATTTCCTCCGGCTCACCACCATGTACAACGCCGAAGTGCTTCTCTCTCATCTCAATTACCTCAGGGAAAGTAAGTGAGCTCTTTGATACTGTTTAAGAACACATGAACGGGTTATCTGAAAGATATGAGGTATTATTGAACCAAAAAGAGCAACAACTGGACTCCAACAGCGGCTGCTTTAAACCAAATTGTCAGAAAACAGAAGAGAAAGACGCCGTCAATGGGGATTTTGTTGGCCAGCAAAAGGACAGTTATTTGAGTGAGCTGCACCCTTTATTCCGACTGTTTGTGCCAGTCTGCTCTGGCATCGCATTTCTGGGAAAGCATGCCAGACCGAGGCATACAACAAGCTCCACCGCACTATATCCATATTATTATCAATAAACAATGAAATTGCTTTGACTGGAAAACTCATTGCTCCATAATAGTTGCCCAGTCCTAGACTTTGGAAACCCGGACGGATTCTTTCCCTATCGAGATAACCATCGACCAGATCCCTAACTAGAGTTTTCAGCGCCTTATTCCACATGGTCCTCAGAAAGATGAAGCCCAGGTGCATTGCCTAAGGAATCCCGCTACGCCTCTGTGTTGAGGCACTTAAATTTGAGCCTTTTACCTTTGAAGAGGTTCTTGGTGTAATCCTGCTTCATATATTTCAGCTGGGAATTGAGGCCAATTTTCTCAGGCAAGACTTTTTAATGTAAAAAGTAACATCTGGAGCGGCTACAACTTTGAATACACGACAATGTCTGGTTCAGACAATGACTGCTTAGGGCTGCGAGGACCCGTCTAACCCGTCATTGAATACTGAGCATGCTGAAGCAAAGAACATTGAGAGCTGCTTGTGCCGCTGCAGAATATCATGACACCATGTTGGGTGGAGTGACTGATGGCTCAACTAAATTTAACATTACTCCCAAAAAATTGTGATGTAATGGGAACTGTATTTTGTGGGTGTCAACAGTTTTCTCAGTGCATGGTGTCTGGGCAGAGAGAGATGCTTGTCATGAGTATAACAGCGTCATTGTGCAGTGCCGCAGCGGGTGGATCTGTCTGACCGACCCTGGGCACAATCCGCATAGCAGTTTTCAATATAGCCACTGGCTGCAGGACTCAGCCACAGCTTAGGCGTGTTGCACCGCGACTCTGCCCATTGCTGCCCCTTTTTTTATTTAGACCTTGTGTGTTTTGGAGACAGAAGAGATGTCTCAGGAATCCTCTCCACTTGCCAGTTGAAATTGCTTTGGATCCATTCCCGACAATCAAAAGATACGAACGCTCCCATCCCGTGCCTGGACTGACCTGTTTCAGAGCGGCTCTCGGTGTATTATTGACAGCGGGTGCCTGAGGGCGAGAGGAACTACGTTAGTACAGAACGTCTAAGAAGGACACAGATGGAGGAGTAGGGTTGAGGCTTCATGCCGTCCCTGCAGGGCTGATGATTTGGAAACTAAAGCCGTTCAGTCTTCTAACCCTGCAGCACAAACAAACACAATCATAGACGAGCAGTAACCCTGTCCAGAAAATAGACCTCTGGCTTCACTCACGAGTGCTGGAGCCGGGCCGAGCTTCCAGAATACAGAAAAATTGAGAGGGAGGGAAAGACTGAGCCAAGCCGTGGAAGTATTAGTGATTACAGGTCACGTGATGTCTTCCTGACTCATTCAGGACTCGTCCATACATCACATCTGTCCCCCCTCTAAACAATAGATTCTCCAAAGGGCTACTGCAATCATTTCATACACATCTGTGCATCATGTGTGAGTTTGAGTCTGTTTATTGAACCTCTGATTAACATTCCTCAGAGTCATTAAGCCCTGTATGTACACTCAGCGTAGGGCAGGGACACACTTCCCCACCCTAAGGCCATACCATATCAAAACATTCCTGCCATGTCATGCGCAGAAATATCATCAACACCCACACTGTTGCATCCGCAAGCTCGATCTGAACATCTGTCCGGCTGCCCAGCTGCATGCAGTAAGAAGGGTTGATGCCAATGTGTTATTTTGGCCTCATTGTTGGTCACTTATCCAGATTTTTATAAATGATGTCCCTCCGCACCCCAATGTGCTTTCAATTTAGGGTGCAATTTGAGAATTTGTTCAAATTAGTCTGTCAGGGAGGGACCACGGACTGTTTGCTTTATCGCACCCATGTAGGTCGGTTTGATACCACATGTGCTGGAAACGGAGCGGAGCAAAAAACCTCAGACAACGAGACACTGACTCCTCCAGCACACAGACGTACAAGTACAGAGGGAGGGAGAAAGAGAAGGGAGAAAATACAAGACAGAGAGTCAACGGCAAATTCGCGATCGAATGAAAGAAAAAGAAGAAATTGAAAGAAGGAAGGTGCTGTGGGCTTTTACAGCACAACTGAGGACAAGGGCAGGGGGGGGTGTGAGCGAGAGAAACAGTAACACAAAACAAAAGCGAAATAGAAAGCAGAGGCGGGGGTTTTCTGGAAGTGCACGGAAATGGTCCGAGATGGTCGTGATTGAGTGCCATTGGAGAATAGCAAGAGTTCTGTTTCTCAGCTGTCTCGGTTGCTTGTGCGTCTGGATGGATTTACAGTGAGGGAGTCACGACAGAGAGAGAGTGATAAGTCTGGGCTCCTGCACTGCGCCGTTGCTGAGTGGGGGACATTCTCGAGCCCTCAATAGTTTATACAGACCATAAACATCTGGGCTCGAAGGCTGAGTAGGGAAAAAGGAGGTCTCGTTCTCTCTTTCTCCCCTCAACATTTTTATTGAGCTCCCCTTGCATTAGTTCTTTCTATTGGCAGATTATCACTGGTGCACAGGGGCTCAACGGCCTGGCGGCGCGCCCTTTAGTGTTAGCTGTTTGCTGTTAGCCACCATTACAGGACAGACGGCAGCTGCTCCGTTTACTGCTGAGGTTCAGACACTTAGCACAACAGGGATGTATGTATATATCACATTAACATAAGTGGAGGTGGATAATAAGCTTTCATGTAAACACTGAGACGAGTACGTAACTAAAGATGGCTGTGTTGAGATGTATAATCTACTGCGATGCTATTCGGGGCCGGGGGGGGGGG
>CAAKHC010002477.1:355182-383351 GCA_901007825.1 Macroramphosus scolopax
GGGGGGGGGGGGGGGGGGGGATGGCGGTGAGTAGAGGGGAAAAAAGGGCCAGTAAAACAAAGAGAGGTTGTCTGCAGGCGAGGCAGGCAGGAAACGCAAGTCTCCCAGGACTCTCCCCTAGTCACTGCTCCTTGGTTATCCTGCCGGCCCACACCAGATTGAACCTGACAGCCCCGCTGAGCCACGGCAGCCCGCTTGTTCTTTGTGCTTCTTCTCCCACTTTTTGTCTTCCTCCCTCTTTCTCCACTCTTTATTTATTTCTTTTGATCATATTCTAATTAATTCATTTTTTTTTTTTTTACCAAACTGCAAGTTAATATCCTTTTTTTCATCTATTGTTTTTGCACTGTCTTGCTGTTTTACTTCAATTTGAATATTGCTCTTTCCAGCCAGAACCCCTCCTGTCATCTGCAGACAGGAACGGGCCCTTTGGTTAAACATCGGGGGTTAAAAGTTGAACAATTATTAAAGAGATCAGGAGGTCCCTGAGCAGCAGGAAGCCTTCCCATTGGACGATATGTAGCTAGTACTGAAATGGGAAGTAAGTCATAAAGACCTAATTTAAAAGAAACACAGGACATATAATGAGTATTTTACCATAGAAAAAGTCTAGAAACAATAAGTTACTTGCTTGAAAGGTAACCAGGCAAACATTTATTTAATGGTTGTTGAGAGATTTGAGTCAGCTGTGCTTAAAGGATAACAGGACAACAGAAATGTGTGTTGAATTTTTTTTTTTTATTTGTTATTTATAGTAGAGAAGCAGTTCTTTTAAAATGTAAATATATTTTGTTCCACAGGAGGGCAGTGTTGTACAGTGCTCAGAAATGACAGGACATGTAGTGGCGGCTGACGATGATGATTTGTTGAATGAGGTTAAATAGGTCGAGATGGCATGAAGCCCAAAATGAGCTCTTGCTGTGAAGGCTATCTCCATTTATATCAGACACATTAAGATGGAAAAATATGCTAGTTTTACAGTAAGTCATTGTCGAAGTGGAATTGGATGGACTTTCTAGACAGCTGCCGGGAATACATTGTGTATAAGTGAATTCAGAAGTCTTTTGATTGATAGGTCAAGTGAAATAAATTATACTGGATTGAATAACAATAATTTGCAAAGAATTTAATATTCATGTCTGCTAGAAAAACACCTACACACACATACACAGAGATAGCAGAAGTTACACCTCAAAGCACATCATTCTAATCATTAATAATAATAATACAAATTACCAAACGCTCTTCACAAGGAGGACCAAGTGTTGCTCATTGTGAGGATTCTAACTGTCGTTTTCTGAGTGTCAATACGCACCAGCTTCTCAAACATTCAGCCTCCACTGGTGGGAAATGGGATTGCCTCTTGACCTTCTTAACAGCTTGCTGATCCCAGTAAGAAACCTCTGTCATCACCATTACGCCGTCTCTACTTGCTGCCCTGAGGGAGAAACACCGTTGACAAAAAGATTTGCAGAGCATGATAATACTTTGAATAGTATGTTGCACGCAACACAGATGAATTACCTCTCTGGCCACAATAAGCATCATGTTTCCTCGTATTCTGGCAACGGCCTTATTTCACCACTGAATAATACGAGTTATGAAGGGTGCTGGCCAGATGCCCTATGAGTGTACCAGGGTGTCTTTGAGACAACGCCAGGGGAAGGACGTATCCTCTATTTTATCTGCCTGTGTCAGACTGATAGATTGTTACTGGAAGCTGTCCAACTTCATACTCATTCAGGTTGGAACCGCAGACACACAGCAGGTAGAGCTCATGCATACTGGGCCAGGTTGGCTGTTTGTCAAGGTTTCATGAAAGCTGCTTGTGTGGGGAGACGGGAAGAGGTCGAATATCTCGTGCATGGATTATCTATCTGTGTGTGTGTTCCTGTTGTACAGCTAATTTACATCACCGTCTTTATTTGCGGTCAGAGTGTTGCAAGCTGCTCAGCTAACTGTAGTCAAAGATTGTGCCATCGACATTTCAGTCGTCACGATGTGCCAAACGAAAAACCACAATACCGTTTCCAGACATCCTGTGAAAAAAGCATCTTCAGCTATGTTTTCATACATTTATTGATGCCACTTGGCTCTGGTGTTTTGTTTCTGTGGCAGACACGATAGCACACGATGAGGAGAAAACGCCTCTGTAGGCAAATTGTAATTCGACAAACTTCGGTCAGACACCTGCACTGAAGTGCATTTCTTTATGTGGTGTAAGTCTTTCTCTCTTCTACAAAAATATTGTCTTCACTTCCCTCCACTTTCTTCATCAGATCCTTCATATGATGCTGTACGGCGGACAGGATGGTCAAACAACATGCACAGTGCCAAAGGTGAGGACAGAAAAACATGAAACATCAGTTCTTCCGTGCAGCTTTTGCAAACAGTATTGAACCATGAAGTTTGCATCCCCACTAGGGGCAGTTCCAACATCCATTAAGTCTAGACATGTACGACACACTCCTAAAGATTACGGTCACAGTTGTGAGAACATGAACAGCAGTCAGTGGAGCCATCAGCTGCAGCCGTATTTACTTTGGATCACTGGTTACGTGCCTTCAGGATGTATAGCCGGGTTATCTGCAGCCACCCCACTGATGTATCCACTGAAGGTTTTCATGTCTCGATCTCTCTCTCGCTCTCTTTCAGCAGGCTCACCGGTGGTGACTCAGAATGTGTCCAAGTCCACTGAGCAGACCAGACCTCAGCCAGGTAACATCTTACCCGCATGTGTTGAATACATAAATTATTATCAAAGGTCAAATGTGTAAAAGCGGTTTACGACCGTAATTTAGCAATTAACTTAACAACTCAGTCAAATATCGATTTGCATGTGTAATTGCTTCTCCTGGTCAGCTCATTGTTCAGTGGATGTGCAGAGCATAACAATCCAAATACACACCTTCAGTACGTGACCGCTGAAGTTTCCTTTTACTTTATTTACTCAACAAGATCAAGATGAATTCATATTGTTCTGCATCATTCCAATCAAGATTCTTAACGCCTGTTCGTTAATCAGAAAAATCACTTTAAGTCCTCCGTACTGATTCATTACGATCATTTTGCCATGCAGAACAACAAATCTCTCCTTCTGTCCACAGATCCTTACCAGGTTCTGGGTCCAACCAGTAGTCGCCTCGCCAATCCTGGTAAGACTTTGATCATACATAAGTACTTGCGTCTGCTGTGAATGGGCTGTCGTCCTGGACGTTTCTCAGAACAACTCTCCAATGCAAGCCTCATTTCACGGATAATGAGTCATCGAGCTGTGAACAGTGCCTAATGTGCTCATAGTTGAATGAAGATGTGTGTGACTAATGTCCCTGTATGTCTATTCTCAGGTTCAGGTCAGATCCAACTGTGGCAGTTCCTCCTGGAGCTCCTGTCTGACAGCGCGAACGCTGGCTGCATCACCTGGGAGGGCACAAACGGCGAGTTCAAGATGACGGACCCGGACGAGGTGGCGCGTCGCTGGGGTGAGCGTAAGAGCAAGCCCAACATGAACTACGACAAGCTGAGCCGTGCGCTGCGCTACTACTATGACAAAAATATCATGACCAAGGTGCACGGCAAGCGCTATGCCTACAAGTTTGACTTCCACGGCATCGCTCAGGCGCTGCAGCCGCACCCGACCGAGTCCTCCTTGTATAAGTACCCTCCGGACCTAGCCTTTGTGCCTCCCTACCACCACCACCAGCAGAAGGTCAACTTTGTATCCCCTCACCCTCAGTCCATGCCAGTCACCTCCTCCAACTTCTTTGGACCAACGGCTCCATACTGGAGCTCGCCCACCGCTGGCATCTACCCCAACCCAAACGTTCCCCGCCACCCTAACACCCATGTGCCTTCCCACCTGGGCAGTTACTATTAAACACCTCTATCTGACCATCCACTACCCTCAGAACCTCCACTCTTCCACAACAAAGTCAATGATTGCTGACCTGCCCTCCCTATGACCCCGAGGTGATGAAGTCAACTTCGTCCTCTGAAGAAATTCTGCTCCTGAATGAAGGACGAAAAAAAAAAATTGAATGAGATTATTTTTTATTTGTAAGAATCTATAAACAATCGGATGCTATGGTCCAAAATGGAATACTACTTACCTTTACAAGACTAGCAACTGTTTCTTCATGTTTTTGGACGTGCGTCTGAGTTTCCGGTGCCTTACTCTTTGCAATCCTCCTGAAAGCTGGCCTCGTTGAAAACCTTCCCGATCCCCAACCCCGAGGACAGAAGAACAAGCTGCATGTCTCTGCCTCCTCACCCCACTTCAAGACATGGGCCTGTTATTTATGGCTCTCAATCTACATCCTCCTGTGTATATTATGGACATTTTACTTTTAAAGCATCTGCTCTTTACACTGTCTACACTTTTGTCTGGGTTTCTTATTCCGACCACATCTAGCCTTCTGTTTCCACTGTCTCTGCTCGTCTCTCCGTCTGCATCGTTCCATGTGTGTGCGTGGAGAGTCTTCTGGAATTCGCTGGACATGGAGGAGCTCTCAAACAGATGGACTTTTTTTTTTCTCAGCACTGAATGAAAATTGGCAACTGGAATATGCCATTCACAATTTAATTTATCCTCCAAACTGGAAGGCCAGAGAAGAGTTAAATACCAGAGGGGAAAGCGCTGTATGTTTGCTGACCTGGGTCAACTCAGTTACTTAAAATGCTTTCTGTGTTGTGTGTGGAATTCAAGATTGGTGATGTATACAGTCGACTCTGCTGCGCCGAGGGAGCGCAGTCTAGATGTAATCCAACTAATTTGCAAACAATAATTCAACCCAGGTCAGATTTATTTTTTCAGGGGACACACACCAGCCTATTACGTGGTTGCCATGTCGTGGCCTTTCAGCCATTTGCAGGTGTTTTGTCACTCAACCATGTCAGTATTAATGTGAATGTTGTCTGGTTTGTGCAACACGTGTAAAAGAAGAGACACCCTGCAGCAAAATCAAAACTTGTGAGTCTAAATGCAAAACAGATGATTCCCATTTCCAGATGTAATTATGGAGATGATGTCTCCATAACAACACTGTTAGTTTTCCATAGTACTTTACCTGGCTTCCGTGCATCTAGTATTGTGTCTTAACAGTTCTATTCATTAAAGAAAGACTAGATCTTAACATGTTTAGAAGGATTTATTAGTAATCTGAGAAGAAATCTGATTCTTGGTTTTGAAGAGCAGTCCGTCAGCGCCGACTGCCGCGGTGTCTCTTCTCTTTTTGTCGGCCAGTCAGGACCATCTAGGTTGCACGACGACGTGGCTCAGCATCAAGCCGCGTTGATGGACAGTCAAGTTGCATAGCACCAGGGCTGGATCCTAGTTTGAGAGCAGCATGTATGTGTTTATTGTTAGTTTCTCACTGATCTAAAGCCCAGCAAAATGCACATGAATCTCAAGGCAGGATTTGATCATCATGTAGTTGTATCTTGTCAAACCACATCCATCGTCAGGTGTTCAAAAACTGTTCTCTAAGCAGTAACTGAACATGGACACTTGAAAGTAAATTGCTTTGGACAAAGTAGTTTATCAGAGAACAAAACCAATAAGTATGACGAGATGAAACAAAGAAATCCTCAGATTCGCAAACGCTGTGCGTTTGTCAGACCTATTTTGTATTATTTTATAAGCATCAGTCAACTAGGCATTAAAGCAACTTACTGTATAAATTATGCAGAGTTATTTTCATATGTGACACAGTATTAAAAAGTCAAGAGAATTAATACGAGTTGACCTCGGTCAAAAATGCAAACCTTGTAAGTCCATTTCTGCTAAGAAGTTTGTTCAGCATTTTAAGCGTTTTTATTTGTACATTTGGACAATTCATTTGAACTTTTCTTGTTATTGTTATTACTTCTGAAAGTCATTTGTAACATCCTAAGTGCCTTTATGTGCACAGGATATTTCCTAGTATTCCCGAAACGACAAAGTCTGCTTGAATCATAATCCAATAACCAGGGATTCCATATGCAACATGTGATTAAGATGGTTCTTTATCCACCGTTAATCACCCTTAACGCCAAATAGCCCTGGAATTGGTAGCTTTTCTTGTGCATGAAAGGACTTTAGGTATTTTATACAGAATAACACAAACAGTATTACTATCCACATCCAGCTTGCTTGAAATGAACAAATGAAAAAGGGAACATGTAATTTGTAGCATAGAGAATATTCTAATGCAGCCCAACATCCATGTTTCATAAGCAATATCAACCAAAAAGGATCCGTGCTACTTCGTATATGCAATGTATTTTGGATATCAAATATATATATATAAATATATATATATGTGTGTGTGTATAATTTTGCAATTAACCAATGTATTATTATTGTCATTCCTGCAATTAATGAAGTTATACCTTTTGAAAAAGGGATTTTGTATAGGAAAATGTGACAAAATAAATGTTTTTACCTCTCAAGTTCTCTCCCATTGCCTGTTAGTGACATCACAGCCGCTGGGTTTTCATTTGTAACATTTGAAGTGCTTTTCTCACGTGTGTCATGTTTTTGAAATGCATTCCGCTCAAGTGTGTGACAGTACGTTCCATGTACCCAGAAAGTGCCTCGTTATACTTCCATGCTGTGTCAAAGCGTGGCGCCTGGATGTGGCGAAGACCAGCAGAGTCCAGACTTGATTGGCAATCATGACACCGACACATTAAACTGCAAAGACTCAGCAGTGTAAATGGTGATCGTCATTATAAACTTTAATATTTGTATTCTAACTCTGTGGTTGAGGTCTGGTTGGTTTAGGCACAGATATCAAATGGTTATTTTTGGGTAAAGATCATAATAAGGAATGTTAATTGGAGTTAACTAAAGAGGTCCAGGTGGGAAGACCTGTCAAAAGGCCATGTTAGCATGGAGAATTACTGAAGGCTTCAGGTTTCATCTTTAGGACCTGCAGGTCAAATAATGGGCCGTAAGCAACAGCTTTCATCTACCACAACCTTCCACTCTGTTGTGTTTGGATCCCTGTTTGCTTTCACAACTTCACTTTGTTTACCGATGAAAATCGTTGATAGGGGGTGACGCCCGTCATCACGTCGCCTGACCTTTTTGATCAGAGACCTCACATGAGGGTCGATTAGAAAGAAACTTATATGACAGGGACATTTTCTGAATGCAAAAATAGCCTTTATTTCAGCGGTTTTCCCCCCTGAGATCAAATAGAAAAAAAAAAGAGACAAACATACTATTGATTTCCATTGTCGGTGCTGCATGCAGCCATAATTTAAGTGTTTCCATAGAGCTTTATTCTCCCACTGCAGAAGAACGTCACGCCTGGACCGTTAGTCCAACCTTCTACTAGTGCCTCAGTGTTAAATATATTCTAAAGGTTCAAGTCCAAGTGTCTTTGCCTGCAGCAGCCTACATGAATAATTGAACAGCCACTTTTATAATTTCTCCCCCATGACAATAGCATGGCCGTCCAAAACGGTCCTTCAAGTAATTGTAAGATTTACTGTAAGAGTAATGCATTTGTTTTGTTCTTCCGCCTCCCCATACTCGGTAAACCTGGTGTGTGAGGCCGGATTTAATAGAGCCACTCGTTTTCATTTGCAGCAAGAGCACACTTTAGTGCAGATCTTGAGAGAGCAAACTTTCCATGTCAGTTCTTGAGTTGCAGCTCAACCATCCTGGTGACCTGGCCTGGCTTTTCAAAACAGGTTTTAGGTCAATGCACAATAACAGGTGTGGTTTTACAGACAAACAGGTCACAATCACTGTCCACAGACAGCTTTTTTATCCGTGTCAAACACAAACGAATAACAAATTTGTTGGTTTTATTTACTTCATATGTACACGCTACACTACACTACGGGCCGTCTCCTCTTCGGTAACCCCGCCTGCCTCCAGCACCTGTTTGTTCTTCAGAATCTCGAGGAATTCGTCAATGAGAGGTAGAAGCCTGCATCAGTGTCAGTTTCTGTTGCTCAGTGTCAGTGTGTCCACCATCTCACATCTTGGTGACGTTTGGGTGATCGTGGATGTCGATCACCTCGAAGCCCTGGTTATCGTGTCCGTCCCGGGAGTGGTGGTGATGACCCTTGATGTTGTGGAAACAGTAGGCGCAATGCGCGGTGGCCACAGGCAACACCTTGGAGAAGTTAGAGAAATCGACTCTGTACTTGCCCTCCTTGCTTCTGGATATGATGGGCAGGAAGTTGTAGCCCCACATGATCTCCTGAGGAATAAAGGAGGTCCGGACTTGGCAGGAGGAGCTGGTGGACTCTGCGGTGCCATCTAGGAAGACGACCAGCTCAAACTCTTGCTTGTGGAGCGTGTCCACCGCCATCTCGAAGAACGGGCTGCTCTTGTCGATGACGTGATACAGCGTGAGCGGACACACAAAGAAAAGGTTGTCCTTCCCGGCATCCATCATGAAGTCGATATTCACCTGGTCCATGATGATCGTCTCCCCGTCCGGTGTATTTGTTGTTCTCAGCAGCTTGCCATAGATCTGGCTTCCTATCATCAGGGTCTTGCGGAGGTTGGCCACTCTTATCGACAAGCAGAGAGACCCATTTTTTGGGCTGATAACAGCCATGTCACTAAATGTGATGGTCTTAGCTCGTTTTTTAGGTAAAGAAATTTTGGACAAGATGATCCCGCACATGAAGCAGTTGATGATCGCTCCAAGTAGGGACTGGATGATGAGAAGGGCCACAGCACCAGGGCACAGAGGAGTGAGCGCTCGCCCACCATACCCGATGGTTGTCTGGGTTTCAAGGGAGTAGAGGAATGAAGTGGTGAGTCCTACAACATTATCAACGCACGGCATGTGGTCTATCGGGGGGTTCTGCCACGTCAGATCTCCATTGACGCGTGCAATCCAGTACCACAGCAGGCCAAATATGAACCAGCTGAGGGTGAACGAGGCGATGAAGAAGAAGAGGACAAAACGCCACCGGATCTCCACAAAGGTGGTCCAGAAGTCAGCCAGGAAGGACAAGTGTTTGCTGTACTTGATGTTTCCGTATTCAATATTGCAACGACCATCTTTGGTCACTAGTCTGGTCCTGCGACTCCTTCGCTCAACCAGATAGTCCTGGAAGTGTTTTCTGAAGGGTCCATACATGATTTTCGGAGCCCAAAACCTTTAGGACAACATAAGAGAGTGCAGAATATGTCAAAACAGACTCAATATTCCTGATAGGAAACATTAAAATTGCAATAAATCACGAGCAGATCAAACTTTGTTTGCCTCATTAATAACAGAAAGAATATGGCTTTTTAAGAAATGTGAAATAAGTTCAGTGAAAACTAAAATCAGAGTTAAAAAGTATCACAGCTGTGCTTTCATTTCAGATACCAGACAGCTTCATGTTGTCTCAAACTGTCGGCCCTACAGAAACAATCTCAAACGTTGAGAGGAGACCGGCTGCCAGGTTGTGGAAGCGATATGAAAAAGGAGGATATACAAGCACATTCTTTGTCAGGGACAAATACAGAATACATAAAATATGCAATTATATACGTGACAGAAAGCACAGGATGGCTGAGTCAGCTGAAGGTCAACCGAGATAAAGATCAACTAAATTATAAAATATTTTTGGTGATTGCGAGTCTTTACTCCTGCTGGTTACATGATTCAGTCTCACTGTGGGCTGTTTATCTAAAGTCTCATGTGGTCCGAGCTGCTCTGCCTCCCCGACGTTGTCATGAAGGTAACAAGAAACAAAAGTTTCCATTGAAGCGTGACTCATAACTGGTCAAAAGGACAGAAGAATAACATTTCTTGTTCCTGTGTAAGTGTCTAAAAAATAAAAGCCCCAGTAAGATAATTTCTGCAAACCAGCAGACCGTCTCCTCACCGACACAACGACCTTTGATTTCGTTGAAACTCTGAGTTCTCATAAATCTGGTGCTTGGTGGATGGTAACTGGCAATTTTGTCTGACACACACCTCCAAACAAGTATGAGCTCTGTTCTTGCCAAGTCATGCAAACTGCCCGTTTGGATTACGGCGTGCTAGCTGGTGAGTGTTAATTGGTACAAAACGACCAGTGCAATGAGTTTATGTTTTTGGCCTTCAAAACTCCCGTCAAAAAATAAATCTGATAATCACGGCGTGCAGCTTGTTTGCGGGCTTTAATCCTTCTGGATGTCAACCAGCACACCTGGTTACTAGGCTACAGCTTGTTTAAGAGCTCATATCTCAGTTGTGGTGAAATAAACAGCAGTGGAAAGTTAACGACTAAACGGTTTCTGTTTTAATTCACTATAAAAGATTCAATGCTGCTAGTGAATATTAAAGTATTGAGAAAAGGTTTTACAGATTATCAATACCTCACATATAATACGGCTTCTTTTTACAACTACTCCTCTGTTTCAGTGTCTAATTCATCACAGCGCTGCATTTTATTTATTCTTATTTTAATGTCAATGAAAATCCTATTATTTATTATATAGGGATTACATAAGAGGGGAGATCAATAAGATTAGTCTCTCGAGAGCCTGACAGCCTTTTTGTGGAGAAAACTAAATAACGTTTCATAGAACCTTTATGTAATTAAAGAAAATTTGCTTCATTTTATTTGCAGCCCTATTTCCTTATTCATCTTCATTACATAATTCACATCCCAGCTACTCACACTTCGGCCCCATTCCAATCCTATTTTCCACCGCCAGGCAAAGTAATAATTATGTTAACATGACGGTGAACTTACTTTAGTCCAAACTCACCTCTGTAATTTGCAGTGCAAGTTGTTTGAGGCGCATCCAAGAGTTGACGAATGGCAGTCTCCAGCTCGGCCTCTCCTCTCCTCTCCGTCGGTGTCTCTCTTCTTAACAATTGATTGAGGCCGTTAAGGTGTGTCCTCCTCTCGTGCCTGTTCAGCAACACCTGTGAACATTTATACTATCATCTCGTGGTGTGCTGGGATCATACAGGTGATGTTTACGCCCACAGAGACATCAAGTGCCCCTCCGCCCCCAAACACATGCAAGCATGCATACCCTTCCCCCAGCTCTAATGGGTTGTGTTTACCCCACAGATGCCTGGCACCAAGGGCCAGGCTGACCTCGGTCCACCCTCCCAGTCTAGATTCACTCTTGCTTTTTTTTTTTTCTATTCGTGCTACCACAATTTAATCTTGTTTTTCCCCACAATTGCACTCAGTGTACTCTGAAATAAGAGCCAAGTGAATGTTGACAATGTAATTGGAAAAACCTGTGTACTACATCACTGTATGGTTCTGCTCTGTGTCTCAATGACGGACAGAATGTGTGTCACTGTTTACTGTAATCACACGTAAACACATTTATTGGCTGCTGTTTTGGGGAAATCAATCACCTTTTTTTTGGCATGTGCAGCAGCGAACAGAAGCTCTGATATCTGACTGGGAAAGGTCTTCTTGCACACAGGACAAGACGTCAGCAAGTGAAGATAATTAGAATATAGTGAGAGAACGAGCAACACTTTCACAGCTTTTTATCACCTGGTATAAAAGACTCCCACAATACAGAAGATGTCAATTCAATGGGTTCATGAGAGAAAAGAAAACATGACTCATGCTTTTTTTTATGCACTTATGCCTCCAGCTCACTGAAAATACCATAAAAAATGTTAAACACATCAACAGTGTTGTCACTATCATCAGTAATTCACAGCCTTGCGTGCCGGTCGTCCTCCTCCGAGAAACACCCGTTTCCCCTCCTTCGCAACAACTACAAAGCTGTGTTGTGTTGAAATATGGGGTAGTAAATATAAAAAAACGTGAGGGACCAGAAGTTGTGAAGATGGAAAAGAAGATGCTCTACATCCAAGTAGAAAGCTCCCCGGGGACGAGCAGGAACCAAATCCGTTCATGAATCTGAAGATGTTTTGAAAGCTGAGGGGAAAGAACTTGTGAATTGTGATTGGACTCATTTTTCAATTCTATTGTTCCCAGAAAAAAGTGACAAGAAAACGCTGTCGTGTCACCTTACATGCTGCAGAGTGCGTCTCTTGCAGTCACAATACAGAGCTATTGACAGACAACAAGATCAGGCATGGTCTGTTTTATTTAATCCAGTCTATTGTAGAAGAATTTCCTTTTGTGTTTGGAGTTGATTCTTCAGTTTGCTTAATCAACTGCCTCGTTTGGATCCCTTTTATTTCAGACAAAAGGCCAACAACTGGCCAGCAGAACACACAGCCCCACCGATTGTTGAGCTGGTTTAGCAACTTGAAGGCTGTGGAGGCTACATTTGATTAACAGCCGTGCAGGACAATGCAGTGACTGCCAGTGAACAACAATGATAAAAACCCTGCGAGCAGATAAGTTCCCCTGCGAGGTCGATGCTATTTTCATACTTCAAAAGAGAGCTATTGAAATGATCAAAGACCTACGAATATTAAATATATCAAATCTCAATGACATCGTACAGTTTATAGATGTAACGTGCTTATAAACTTCATAATATTACAGAAGCTCAGGCCTCAGTTTCAACCTGGTACTTAATATGTTTTCGGTGTGACAGCAAATAGCTAATTCAAACAAATACAAGTGATTGACCAATTTAATATATTATCTTTTATTATTTATAAATATTGATGGAAGTAGGAAGTATTTTATTGTTCAGGGTTTTTATCGTGTTGCTTTTAAAAGGATCTAATTGCAGTTCAAGTCTATCTTCTGTGTTTTCACATAGGAGACCAGTGCAAAACACAAATTATCCCCCCAAGCCTTCATTGATTACACGTAATGATTGAGGGATCATCCCTGGAGTGCTAAGGACAACGAGATGTCTCAAGGTGATAGCAAACAATAGCAGCTTCTCCCCACAGCAATTGTGGCACTCGGATGACCAATGTGGGTTTTCTGTATCAGCTTCTATTCATCATCCTGAGGTCAGGAGGTCGGCGGGGCGGGATGAGAGCGGAAAAATACAAGACCAATGGAAGACATGCTGCTCCATGTGTTTTTAAATATCAAGTTTGTCTCCATCAATTCACAACTTTACCATTATGAAATTCCCCTTTAAATAATCGACAGGCCATCAACTCAAACTTTCATCATCATTTAAAATATATATAAACCGATGATAAAATTCCTCTCTTGTTTCCATCAGCTGTCGGTGGTGAGGTGATTAGTTGATAACAAGCCAAGAGACTTGTTTTGAAGTCGGTTCACACTTGGCAAAGATCTTCCTTTGAGGCTGTGAATCATTCAGCTTGTTGTCATGACCCTTTAAGATTCATACAGCATCTTGATGAACCTTAAATCAAGTGTCTGCCCCTGGATGCCGTGTCATCATAGGATTCAAAGAACCAGTTTGCCCCGCTGCTTTACGCTCTTATCTTTCTCTTATCAGAATGTTTTCAGTGTTCAATTACAAACCAAATTCAACTTTTTAATTAGTGAAAAATAACAGCTGCTGTCAGAATTAATTATGATTTATAGCCTTGAGACTGACTTTAATTAATTCTGGGGTACATACAAAAAAAAAAAGCTTTTGTGGTTAATTTTCCTTTAACTTTCTTATTCAGACTCATTTTGGCCAAAACTCACATACAGTTTTAATATTCACCATGTGGCTTCATGTTCTATGATCGCTCAGGGTAGAACTAAATAGGTCTGTGTGTGTGCGTGTGTGTGTGTGTGTGTGTGTGCGCGTGTGCGTGCGCGTGCGCGTGTGCGTGTGCGTGCGCGTGTGTGTACACTGACGGCAGCCATTTTGCTGGGTCATCGTGTCACTGAGCATTCATATTCCAAATCAGTCATGCTCAGAGTACAAATGGCAAAGTGCTAAATGCCAAGCTTTGCAACCGCAAGCTGTTCAATGTGCTTGTAAAGCATTTCCCTCTTGTGATAATACAAACATACGCAGCAAAGCACTTCGTCAGAAGATGCCCGAGCACGTCGCTGTCTTATCATCGGCAGGCATTTGTGCAAGAATATTTTGTGTGGAAAATGCAGGTATGTAGGCAGGCAGGATTACAATAATCCTAGGATCGGTGCTTGAAGTACAGATACCTCTGGGCGCAATGTGCATATCAATGGGAGCCTGTAGACGAAGACTTATAGCTGTCAGTCATATACAGATGAGAAGCCCGGCCAACCTAGATTGTGGGGATTTTCCACCAGCGGACTAACTCTCCACTTGCTCGCTCACTGACTGTTGGGAACATCACAAAGAACGGAAACATGCATTTTCTTACAGTGCTGTAATTCATCCCTGTGTAAGCGCTGTCACTCTCTAAAACTAAGAAAATGTATTTAAGTTGCATGAGCAGGTGGTCCAGCAAGTCCTCTAACTGCCCTTTGCTCTCCTCAGAACACCTCAGAACGTCGGGGCGTTACAGATGTATACAGGCATCGGAGTGTGACATGGATGCTCAAACATTGAAATTAAAGTCAAATTAGATGTGTAATGTGAGGCAGCAAGGTGATAAATTCAGGACATTTTATCTCTTTTGTCTCTTCGTATGTCTTATTTTCTTGAACAAATGTATATTCTGTTCATTGGACTCGATCTACTAATAAAAATGCAAATTATACTGTTATGACACTTTGGGGAGTTCCCCTTCTGCAGTTTAATCAATCAGCTATTTTGAGGTTTCAAAGGTCACCAGGGGATCACATGTGTATTTCTGCTCTCCGCTCAATACTCTCAGGTAACGTTATGATCCCGTCTTCCTGTCACACATCCACTACTCAAAGGACTTCAGCCTGATTAAGCAGCAACCTAGCCCGAATACGTAACCCAATGAAAGGGAAAGAAATACGCAGCCTTTCTTAAAAGCTTAAAATCACTTCCCTCAATTGCGTCTTTTTCTCACCCAGCCACTCTGCTGGGGCACAGTCATGTGGGGAATGAATACAAGTTCAATTCTGTAAGATGTAAAGTGACACCCGGACACAAGAGAAGCTCTATTGTTCCACCTTGCCTCAGTTGTGGTTACAGCTACACAGCCAGTAGATCATATTTCCAACACATCCACAGTGATTTGTCCCTCTTTTATACTACTACATTATTTGTTATCATTATTATTTGTGTCTCCAAATTATAGTCCTCGAACGGAAGAAAAGGAACCTCATGTTCTAAAGACTAATCTCTGCTCTGCAGTGGTTATGATGACGGTCTGACAGAGCTTCCCTGCAGACTACATTGAAATACAGAACTGCTCGAGGGAATCTGCATATAAAACCCTTCATGTTGTCTTGGAGTTGGAAGATACAAGAGATCGCAAGAATCCTTATGTCTACAGGGATATGCACGGATGATACATGATTTTGTCTCTCGGTAAAAATTCAACCTGACAGCAGCTCTCAGGAGATTATAATTCTTTAACACATAACCATTATAAAAGGTTGGTTGCTCTGCAGCACCCAACCTTTCTGACATTGATCGTCTTTGACTAAGATAAAGCGAGTGAAAAGAAGTAAAGGAAAATTGTCTCAGTGGGCAAAGAAATCAAGTGCACCTTGACTATATCTTGTTAAACTGGATATTCACACTCAGGTCCTTGTGTCATCAAATTGTTGGAAGGTTTCTGCGTATTAAATCCTTAGAATAAAATATTAAGAATCAGTTGGACCGTTCTCCTCTTGGTTCATCGAAAAAATGATGCAGGTATATGCAATAACATCACTGGTCTACGTAGGACTGTTCTCTACTGTTCTCAACCCAAAAGCATCTTATAAACGATGAAAAGAAAACATTTCCAAAGCATGTCAAGTCTGGCATCTGTTGCTGTAAATCCACCACTGATTCCATAGTACCAAAGGTGCCCCAACCAGTACAGCATTCAAACTCTGCACCTCTTCCAAGCTCAGAGCAGTGGCCAGTGATTGTATGATCATTCCCTGCTATGCCTCTCTCCTCCACAAGGTGCCGCTGTGTCTGAACTCTGAACTCCAGGATAAGAGCTCACAGTCTGTTCAACGGTTAACTCATTCCTTAAACATAAAAATGGAAACAATCACCTGAAGGATAAAAGAAGAAAATCCAATTTGGAAAAGGTGCAAAAGAAATACAACCCTCTTGAATACTTCCAGTAAATAAATAAATGGGTAATGAAAGTCAATGTTGTGGGGATAGTCCCTGCGGGCTGGGACCCAACGGAACAAAGGGGCACCTCAATAAATCAACGTATTACAGGTTTTATATTTTAATGAGATTAACGGTGTGGGTGACAACAACTAAAATGTCCTGAAGTGTTTGTGAAGGTATTATTTACTGCCTTATTGGATGTTGTAAACAGTAGTGATGCATTTTGGCATTAAATCATTCTGGGATCTTTGCTGAAATTGATTGTGATGCGGAATAGCCCAATTGAAAATGATCAACCAGCGGCTGCTGCCTCTGGTTCTGCTCTGCTGTTTATAATTACAATCGGAGTCCGATACCTGAATTAGGGTATCTGATGAAACCAAACCCTCCTGATATCACAGCTCTTTTTCTGAATGTTATCATCATTTTTTCTGTAAGGTTATATGAGGTTGTAGTAGAAAGCAACAAATAAATAGAAATATATTTGAATTAAGGTGGAATTTTAAATATTTGTTGGTTATCAAGATGTGTGGCATGGGCAGAGGTAGACCGTTGGGGTAGATCTGTTTTAAAAAAAAGAATGATCTGAGTGTTGGCTGCGGTCTGTGATCTCTTTCCAATGAAGAGCACCTCCTGTAGCTGCTGCCCCGGAATGGAGAGGCAGGCCAGCACTGCTGCGCCCACTGCAAACCTCAGCCCCTGTTGTGTGCTGTGATTTTGTCAGAGGAACATGCTGTATAAAGCATCTGGACATCAGCAGTGCAGAGCTCTGCGTCTTGGATCTGGTTGTTAATTTCTCGGAAAGAATCGCATTGACCTTCATGGAAATAATTATGCATATTTCTAACACTTTTGGAAATGCATCCAGACATATGTGATGGTTTCAGTTGTAGAGTTTCATATAATAGATGTGCAGGCTGTGGGCTTGGCGGAGGTTCTGCACTCTCCAAGAACATTTGTAGTCTGAACTGTAGGTTCCACATAAAAACAGATGTAGGAGTGCAAATTGCTATGGCAACTCCCTTAATGTTTTGAGAAACTTGAACATTATTAGCATAACACAGCCAGAGTTGCCTTTGTGGGGGAGGGATATGACTGTAGGAGTTGTTGATATTTGGGTTTATTCAGTCTGCTTTTGCTTCTTGTGTGCACAGTTCACATAGTAAACCTGGTACCACCTTGGTGGTACAGACCTAAGATTTCCCAGGTTGGCGTCCCTTGCAGCAATGAAGAATGCATTCATACTTGAAATGCATGAAGTTGGGTAAGTTCACTCATCCTTTACATATAGAAACTGCCACAATCACAACCACTTAAAGCTCCTGCGGCAGTAGAATCTGCATCTCTTGATTGTGAGGTCCACATGCTGTGAACAGAGTTATGAACTACCTCAGCATCAAATTGTTAGATGTAAACATTAACAGCCAGGGCCGCCCCCTCATTGCTTTCCAGCAGTGAGGCCCATCTAGTTGGATCTCGCCATCCGTCATGTTTTCACTGAGCCACATCGTCCTTTAACACAGAGACACAGCAGTCCTTCACAATGCCCCCAGCAGCACGTGGAAGTATAATACAGTCCATTTGGCTGATCCCCAAAAGATACATATTAGTGATGTTCACTGAATAAAAGCCTGGTAGGTGTCTCAGATCGGCAGGGTCTGGTCAGCTAGTTGTACCTGGAGTTCAAACATGCTGAAATAGCTTTTAGTCATTATGCAGCTCACTGCTGGAATCAGCTCCCCTTGGAATTTAGGTTTGCTCCAAACGTAGCCATTTTTAAAACCAAGCTATAGAGTAGCTTCTTTCTCCACAACTTTTAATAAATCTGTTTTAATGAAATTATCATTTAAACTTGTCTACATGTTTATAGAATTTGTTTGTCCTTTATCCCCTTGTATTTGCACTTTGAATGACCTACATGTATGATGAGGTGCTTTACAAACAATCAAACAAAAAGAATAGCCATTATTTTAGGTTGGCTGTGCTTCCTTGGGCTGTTGCAATATTTCAGATGATTTGGCTCACATTCACTTTTGTTATAGGGAGTCAAATCATAACAGAAGTTATGTAATTGCAATTTCCAGAGGCAGGTCTAGACCGCACTCAGTTTGGAATATATACAACATTTTGCTTCAGCCAAGGCCGTTGAAGATCTGCTCTATAGTTGTTGTAGGTTCTGGATCAGTACATAATCCAGAACTTCAGTGCGTGCAAGCATCAGCACCCGATACCAACATTGGATCAGCTTAGTGTCAACTCTAATTGTAATAATATGAATATATCAGAATCTGTATGTCGCTTAGAAAAAAAAAAGTCCCACCTACGGTGAGATATAATTCTGGTAACTCATCCAACTGTTAAATTGTAGTTTTTGGACTTCCACCGAGGATACTTCAACATTCTGTGCTCAACGTGCTACAACAGTCTTTTCCTTTGTATCATGTTGCCTATTCACATACAACACAGCACATAGCTGCACTGGATATTCACTGTCACATAGTTCATAATTCAAAAACTAATAGATGTACTCATTCACAAAATGCATAATTGCCTTTATAAATAATGCAGAAATATATACATATGTATGCAGAAATGAGAAGTAGCCTACATAATGGCTAATTTTGTTTTTCAAAGTAAAAATCTGTTGGACCAATTTGTTAATGCGATGACTTTATCTGACTTGAAGCTGCACCAGTTTGCCCTGACAGAGTTGAATAATTTAGTCCATTGTCCATTGAAAACATAAATTGCCTCTTCATGTGTTCACCACTTCTACATGCTATTAAAAACAAAGCCTCTTGGTTGACTGTTAATATTTTACCATACGGCCGTGTGCTTCAACTGTACGTAAGTATTTCTGCCCGCTAACACTTTGATGAATACATCAACACACACACACTCACACTTGCTCAGACACTCGACTTCCTCCGTTACGCCCTTGTAGTGATATGTTTATTGCGGTTGTCCTGTGATTTCCTTTCCGGCCGCTTTCTCTTTTTCCGGGCTTCCAGTAACAAATGCAGTTCATGGCGATGGCGTAAGCTCTGACAAGAGGATCAATCAGAGCTAATGAATCCTGGGAGGAGGTGAGAGAAAGTGAAGAGGGATGAAGCCAAAGGAGGAGTGTGTGGGAGGGTGGCGATGATTGTGGTGTTGGGGAGGGGTGGTGTAGGTATTGCGAATAAGAGAGCAGGGAGAGGATTAGGACAAAATGACACATCCTCCTCAGTCGATACGAGGAAAAACAAGTTCCCCTTTAATGACTTATGACCTCTGAAAGGATAATTTTCAGGGATGACCATGACCTCAAACGCACAATTGACTGTTGGCTGCTGTGGACGAGTCAATGATGTTTGGACTGACTTACTGACCCCGCTGATATCGCCATAATCCCGAAACATTCAGCAGTAAAAGCACATGTTATGAATCATTTCCTTTACGTAATTTCCTTTTTAAAAAAATATTTGTATAGAAAAAACACAATGTACATCCTGTGTGTGTTTGCACCTCGATATTTCTGCAGCGAGGAGACCAGAAATAGCACATGACAATTGTGAACATAGGAGATAGAGCTCATTCTATTTCATATGTAAATGTCTGCATTGATGAATATTAAATCGTATTGAAGGCGTCCTGCATGTAACACTATTTGTGAATTTTTGCCGGCAGAATAGCAGGATGATCCAGAGCTGAATCTAATGGTTTGTTTATTAAAAGACCAGGGATGACCTTATTATAATGTGATATCCACTAAACATCATCCAAATGGCTCGACGCCACACGTGTCCTCTGAGCACTTTTAGTAATGAACGTGCCAACAAGAAGCTCCATCAATGCGTGATTAATGTAAGGCGCTACAGTCAACTGGGGATGAATGGTGGAGGCAATAAGGGGAAGGTTGAAACCTCAGGAGGGGATATAATTACAAATGCCCCGGATCTGAGCAACTGGGAGCCAGCCGGGGGACGATCCGCATGCAGGATCAATGTGGCTGCACCACAGAGGGACCACAAGTCTTATAATTAAGATCACCAACACGTCATGATCACTGCTGAGTTCAGCTCCTCTTCCTCAGGAGTGAGAGTGAGCCTGACCCAGAACTTGTATCCCTCATCCAAATCCCAAGCTCCTCATTATGGGAGCCTCCGTCCTTGATGTTCCATAAGCCACTGTAATTGGTTCCCTGGCTAGTCGCGGCTGGGAACAGAAGACGTATCTGACAGCCATCTTGCAAGTCTTGCTGTGCCCCTGCGACTCAGCGGGGGGGAGGAGGGGAATGCAGAGTCATAAATCTCCTCCTAAACTCAATGCAGGAAGTACTGTACATGAAGAGGCTTTAGGGTGCTGCTCCTCCCCCACTTATAACCATTTCCCTACCTTTTCTTGGCCCTCTCAACACTCCTCCTCTATCATGCAGAGCTGAGGTTAAATTTCCTCTGCCATGTTGTCATTGTCAAAAATATGTTCTCACGTCCGTACGTCCTCTCACGTGCACATACTTCACTGTACCTCCACGGCCGCGTTTAAAATATGGGGAATAAATCATGGAACTTATTCAGCTATATGAATATATGAATTTATTTACCATTTAAACCATGTGTTTATCATCCCGCTGGATGCACTGGTGCTGCAATGACCCCTTCAATCCTCCAGTGTATGTGAGGAATAGTTGCTAAGTTCCTGGAGGATTTAGTGAATATGACATGACATCTTATTTTTTGGCAACTTCTCAGTAGGAATTCTGGGTCAAAATGTCCTTCCGCCCTTTTATCTCCGCCTGACCACTTTGCTTTTATTGCTTCCCTCTCCCTCTCCACATTTTTGTCACTTTTGTTGCATCTGCTACTTTCTTCATCTTTCAGTATCTTTAGTGCAATTCTTTCCTGTGAGTGTGTCACGTTCTATGTCAGGAACACAGCGGATCTATTCGTGTCTCTGTGGCTAATCCATGGGTTGTCACTCCTGTCTTGCTTCAGCTTCCGAGTGAGATGCTTCGTTTCGGGGCCGCTCACTCGTGCAGCCTCCGACACAGCTTCCTCTCAGCTGACCTGCAAGTTGGCTAATAGCTAGTTTGCATGCATTCTCACACACAGCCATGTGAAACCGGAGGACTGTATACCAAAAAGGTGTACAGCACTTCAGACAGTTGAAAGGGGGAAAACAAACACACTAACACCTACTGAGCGTATGTTAGTAGGTGTTAGTGTGTTTCTTGCCCCATGTGAAATTTGCCTTGTTTTTTCTTAGACCCCATTCTCTGCTTTTACTTTGTTTTTTTAACATTTTCTGGCAGTTTACAGACATTAATTATCCCACACTCTTTCCCAGTGAGCAATCCGAACACATGCACAGCACCACCGACACACACTCATGTCAATCCCTACTTCCCACTGGACAGCTGTACTCTACATTTCCAAAGGCATTCGTTTGCAGCAGAGAGGAGGAAGCCATGCAGGAGATGTATGCACACACATTAATGCTCTGTGCAAATTGGCATAAATAAACGCTAACACTCTTGTCCCTCAGGATTCATTCCTGAGGGACAAGAGTTTATTTATTCAATCTTTGCTTTGGATGGTCCAGTCTTCGTTTGGAAGTGGGAGCCTTCAAGAGAGAGCACACACACATATTTACAGCATTGCCATCTCTACTTTCACCCACTCTGCCTCTCTCCTCTCTCTCCTCTCTCTGTCTCCCCCTCTTCCTCTTTTCCTGACACACACACACACACATGCAGAGACAGACCCCTCTCTCACACAGGAGCAGATAGAGAGCGGTAAAGAGCAGGAAGAGCTGGGTGTCAGAAGAGAGGCAGGAGGGCTTTTGTTGATTGAACAAAGCCAAGAAAGGAGTGCGCAGTCTTGGTAAGAGGAGCAGCTGTGAAATGCCTCGAAGGGAGCCTGCCAGCTACTCCTGCAGAGACCTGAAGGTAAGCCTCGTACTCCGCAGATGAAGAAAGGCAGAGGAAGCGGCAGAAAGAGGAAAGAAAAAGAGGAAAGGGGAGGTTTTAAAGCTGCTGGTGCATGGTACAACCGTAGCTCCATGTCCAAGCTGCCTTCTCTCTATTTGTATGTGGATGGCATCGCATGCTGTGATTGCATTATGTGTTCCATTGCACAACCACAAATCCCATCTGGCGTAGCTTGCAGAATAAAGAAAGTGTGTATACTTGATCAAAAACTATACGGATAAGGCAGCGACTGTAGAAAAGGAGCGGAAAGAGGAATAAAAGGATGGCAAGAAATAATGTGAGCGCGCTCAAGCTTGAGGGGAGTAAGAAGAGGAAAGTGTTGGTGGGAAAAGTACCTGGATTATCCTCCTCCATCAGCCGCAACCTCATCACATCTTTTTACACTCATCTTTTATCACTGATGTCACTGCAGAGATACGTAGATCATCAGCATGCATCTCCTGGTGGGGACAGTGTAATCAAACAGGCAATAGATTTCTCTGACGCAAGGAAAAGAAGAACCTGTCAACACTCGTGCTGTTTGCGTATCGTGCCGGAGTTCTCTCAGTGCAATGCAGGAGTTTTATCAGTGCAGCAGCAGCAGGAGTGAATGTGCATGTGTGTTACTGAGTGCATGTGTGAATGAGGAGGAGGAGGAGGGGGTTCTTGTACCATAGATACACAGCGCAGCATTTGCTCTCACATGTTTTTGTAGATTCAATGGAAGCAGGAGATAAAGCAAAGGATGCAGGGGTAGCGATAGCCGCTGCTGGTGTTTCCATTAATATTGTAGGCTACATTAAAAGCAGTGGGTCGAAATCCTTTTCATTGATTCCCTTGAAACTATCACTCTGGGCTGACCATTAGGACTTGCTTGCTGCCTTAATGTCTGTACATCACTATTTTCCGGTGCTTGCTCCAGTCCAGTGTAGTCTGCAGGACACACATCTTGAGAGCGGTCGCTGTAAAACTTTCATGACGATTCAGTGAGCTTTTATCCAATAGTTTTCCCGGAGCCCCGGTTCCTTTCTGGTACCGTCTCATCAAGGAATGTGAAGACGGTGTCAAGGCAGTGTGTAGAATAAATCATCATTTCTTAATGCGTCTTCTCTGGGAAAACATGAAAATCAAGCCATCTTTGCTCGTATCATTAACACGTTTGGGACATTCTCAACTCAAACCATTTAGAGCGAAATGAAGGGACAGGAGGATCTGACGGACTGATTTCTTTCCACCAGTTTAGCTTTAAAACCTGTCACTTTGGCACAGTTCAATCCACGTTTATTACTGTAATCTACCATGACCCTGCTCGCAGCTGGTTGAACGGTTATTGGCTATTTAAAGACAGTGTTGGGGGAAGTGTGAACTGCTAAGATGTAATGGTTTTTAATGGGCGGCCTTTTGACCTGATTATCAGCGCTATCATTGTAGCTGCAGCTCAATGCTGTGCACCTCACTCCCCTCCTGCTCGGTTAATATCATGTCCTGATCTCCCTAACAGATGGGCAAAGGAGGGCAAAGGTTGATTGTCATGCTCAGCAGTGTCTTAGGAGACTCTCAGAAGTGAAGACACTGTGAATAATTAATTGGATCTGTTTATTTAGTCAAGACTGCGTGTCTCTAGGGGGATGTAGGGAAAGCTCCATTCTTCGAGCAGATCCACATTCACTAATACCGCAGCGGCGCATTTGTGTCAAGAGCTTAGTCAAGCATGAAGATGCCTTTTTTTTATGCATCTAGCACCCTGGAAAATATGTGCGCATGTCAGAGGAATGCATATCGAAATAAATTATTTTTATCTGGATTTTGACAGCCCTACATGCAGATGCTTTATTTATTCAACAGTACTTATTTAGTTCTTATCTATACTGTATATAACCCGCCTCATTTCTAGTTTATACTACTCCTTATCAATACCAATTGTGTCAGATTGAACTTTGCGTGGTGTGTATGAATGCAGTACAGTCTCTGAAACCGTTAGGACTGATAAAAAAAACACTTACACAATCCCCCCAAGGAAATATCCTCATAAAACGGTTGCCTACGCAAATTCAAGACCCCGTGTCTGCTGCGTTTTGAAGTGTCACCTACGATTCCATGCAGCAGATTTATAGTACAATGACCTCACTTTGAATGTATTTCCCCATTGGTCCTGTCACAGATAAAGTTGATACAGCACATGTAAGCGCCGCTTCAGTGATCATGGAACACAAACCGACCGTCCCGTTCTGTTTGATAGAGAGATACGAGGCTTAAGGGACGGCCACTTTGTCCTCTGTCTGTCTGGCACACCTAAACAAACACATGGAAACACATGCACACATCTACCGACCCTCATCACGGACTAAAGATAATACAGTTTTTGTGGCTCTTGGGGGTTTCATGCAGCTGGCTCTTGTATCTTCACACTGATCAAATAAGTAAAAGTGGCTCCTTGTTTTCAGGTCACCTTCCCCGTAGCATCTGTCGGTGCGCTCATCCACGACAATATTTATAATCTTCAGGTTATCTGGAAGGAATTCATGGAGCACGACTGCTTACCGGAAAGAACATCCAATATGATCTGTCGCAAATTACATGTTGACAAGTGTGAAAATGTCCGATGACCCTGGAGGAGGATCTTCATAATGGTGTTTGCTCTTATCTGTCAGCAGCAGGTTACGTGGGATGATGATGCCAGTGGGGCAAAGCCAGACCTTTATGTAGTTGTTTTAATAAAGGTGGATCGATCGCACTATGCATGAGGACTCCTTATGTACAGGAGACGATGTCGGAGATGGCTCGATGTCTAATGTCAATCTGATAAGCATTCAGGTCAGATCAGTTGTGATTATTGTGCTGCAGGATTCCTCCATCCATATAGTGCATGAATGGTAAATATCACTCCTCTTCCTCAGTTGGGTTTCTTACATGGTAACAAAAACATGATGCAAATTTAACATCACATACAATTCAAATAGAGAACATTATGTAAACTAAAACAAACACTTACGCTTCATTCTGAGTATTTAAAAGAAGGATATGCTGCTAATCCCTGCAGAACCATTAAGATGCAGGAAGAAAAACACTGTTTTTATGTAAGAATCTATCCACCGTGTGCCTCGATCTCCCAGGGATACATATTCCTGTTTATTGGCAGCTCATTAACTCAAAGGGATGAGAGATATACTGCTGGTTTTAAGGCTTATAGACTAACAACATGGATGTTTGTGTATTTGACATGTTTTTTCCGTGAATAGTAATGAGTGTCTCTTCAGCTTATTTCACCATTATAAAGTTGAAACTCATTCACACAACATTATTTGCAAGCCAGTTCTCACCCCAGCTCACCTTGGTCATAGCCTTCAGTGTCTGACAGGGACCTTTTTTTATTTACGAGATGCAGTGTGCTGTCTATTAACTCCACTGTAAAGACCTTCACATCATTACGAGACGCTCGGAGCATCATCTGTCTGAAGTGTGTACCTTAACCCCAACCTGATCTTTCTTTAATTCTAAGCATTTCTCTCTCCAGACCAGAACCAGAGCATTGATACATTATAACACCAAGCTATTGAAAACAAACTTGGGAAGTGTTGTAGAGTGTTTATGGTGACAATAAGTGTTTACAGTGTCCACTTGTTGCAAATGAGCCACCGACTTCCACTGTCAGTCTGGACTTGTTGCAATTTGAGGAATTAAAACATGTTGCATCTGCTTGTCAACTATTGGAGCAGACGTCCTTTGAGCCTGTCAGAAAAATGCACTAGGTTGCTTTTCCAAAGAAACTGGTCTGGGGGCACTGGTGGGGTTAAAACTAGATTTTATTCTGACTTGGCATGTGCTGACTACAGTGAAGGAGGCTCAAACACGGGGACAGTGAAGCATGTCAGGAATGCCAATCAAGACCAATTGACCTTTGGCTCCAGCAGCATTCACCATGCGATGCCTGGCGCTGCAGCCTCAACCGCTCTCTTCCCATCGTCCCGTTCTGTCCTGTCCTCTACAGCGAGGTGAAGCAGAGGAGTCGGGAAATGCAGCATAATAGCTTGTAGAAAGTCAGTAATGTTTGATTCAGATGATTTATATAATGCTGCACAGATTTTTTTTTTCTTCTCATCTCAACATAGTTCACTCTTATTCCAATTTGTTCTTTTGCTTAGCTTTCATTCTCTCCAGCTAAGAAAGAGCAAAGGGAAGCTGGGATCTGAGCCATAAATCACAGCAAGAGCCTGAAACAAACGCCTGATAAGAGGAAGAACCAGGGTGTTGGGGAGCATGCCCAACTAACCTCACACATTTTACATCTCTCTCCCACTGTCTTTTTCCATCACACTCACACACTTTAGGTTGAAGAGGGTGTTATTTGGCTCCGGGAGGTGTTGGGCTTTAATCTCACCCAGGCTCCACTGAGATGCATTGTAAAATCTTTTTTTGGGGGGGAATGTACAAATTGTACAGGATGAATGAAACAGATATAAACTGTGTAGAAAATCAATAGTATTGGCTTGAAAAACTGCTCTTTTTCTAAGGGTGTGAGAAAAATGTGCATGTGTGCGTGTGTGTGTGTGTGTGTGTGCGTCCGTGCGCGCGTGTGTGCTTGTGCTTGAGATAACGAGCGAAGGGAGGGAAGAGAGAGACGGAGAGAAAGTTTGACAAATCATTAGGGAAATTGTTTCTCTAGAGTCGGACGTCTCGGTGAGGCAGTGTCACTCCGGAGAAGGTCATCAATTTGAAGGACACAACTGGATACTCTCAGCTCACTATCAGCCATAATGGGAAAATGGGATGGAGGGTTGGTATGAACTTTGTGTGTCTTTGTGCTTGTGTGTGTGTGTGTGTGATGTGAACAAACGAGTGTGTGTGTGTGTGTGCGTGTGTAACTGTGGTTGCTGGGCCCGGAGCCAAACTAGCTAGGGACATTTTTAGTCTTTTGACCTGCCCGACCTCGAAGTGTTATGAGTGAGCAGAGATAGGGATGAAGCCATGTTATTTTACGGGCCAATCTCAGCCAGGGTATAATCATGACAGGTCCAGTAACCATGACTCTTCGCTTCCACTCAATGAAATCTTCATGGCCAAGAAACTGAGACGGAAGATTAGCACGGACGGCTCTATCAGTGGAGATATCTATCTGATGCAGTGATTCAGTAAATTGCTGTTTAAGTCGTCAGCTACGCTCTTTGTATTTTATCCCCTTTTCTTCCAGCTACCACTGCGTCAGCACTGTTTCCTGTATCTGATGAACCAACAGAAAAACTGCAAGCTCTGACCTCAACATCTATGGATGAGTGCCCACTAATACAACAGATTTGTATTGTAAACTAAGGGATACAGCTGAGTTTGCAGTGTCTTACCGCCATGTGTTACCATGTCATGCTCATTGGTCGGTAAAACCCGAGGAAGTGTGAAAACATAAGCACGATTGCCTGGAGAGAGCCATGTATGTTAAATACATAAAACATGTTGCCAGAGGTTTAAGATTTGAGTAGAGGGAGCCACATTCTCACAGTAGAAGCTGATCGGGTCCATGTGCTGTGGGTTAAAAACACACAGTTTACGATAATGTTGATCGGGTGAGAATCACAAATAAGGTAATTAATCTGCTGCGCTAGAGCAGCGATGTTAATGGAACCTTGGCGCTACTTCTTGCAAGTTTGTACTCTTCAAAGCAGCACACAGTGCTGACAGCACTAGGTTCTTCATGTTCTGAAATTCAAAAGGGTGTTATTGAGTACAATGAAGACCCTCGGGGAAAATTACGGAGCTTTCCATATCCACATCCTTGTCATTTTAGAATGAAATAGGCATTATGGACTCCTTACGGATTATTGCTTCCAACATGCAACATCAGAATGTAAAGAATACATGTTGTGTAGAGATCACCTAGGTATAAAGTTCCCTGGTTTAGTAGTACCCTTTGGCTTTAACCCTTGTATTATGTTGAGAAAAAATTACATTGATTATGTTACGGGTCATTTTGACCCGCACTGTGTAAATACACTAAAAACAGTCAAAGAACCAGCTAAAACCAATCTAACCTTAACTTATACTACATGAACATTTAGAAAAGGGACATACAATATATTTTTAATTCATCATCCAACAATACAAAACTATATTTAAGAATTCTTAATTAATGTTTTTCCCTCATCACAAACACTTTTTTATTAATTTACTTGTCCCGTTTTCTCAAAATATTCTCTGCACATTCTCAATGCTCTCTACATGATGGGCAGAATGTAA
>CAAKHC010002478.1:10295-38104 GCA_901007825.1 Macroramphosus scolopax
ATAGTGCTAATCTAATCAGTTGCATTGGCTGCATTATCATAGCCTTACTACGGCTTTCCCTGCCCTGCGAACCACCAAATTGGGTTCAGCGAGCCACATGAGGCTCGCGAGCCGCGCAATGAGTAACACTGTGTTAAAGCATCGTACCTACTCGAGCAGGTACCTGGGGAGGAGTGGGGCACAAATCACTGACTTCAAATGACCTCACAACTCAGTTCTGTGGGAACACCCACCCCCCTCTCTCTCTCTCTCTCTCTCGTTGTTACCTAACTCTTTACCTTATTTTACCTGTCCTTGCTTTATCCAGTTTTATCTTCAGTCTGCTTAACTTCTTGTATTTGTCTTTCTGTTTCCACTCAAGAGGTTTTCCTTATATTCTCCAATCTAATTACTTTTACTGTTCTCACGCTTTTATAAAAGTCTCTATTCCTTCTTTCCCTCATCTCTTATTCCTTTAGTATCATCTCAATCCCCAGCTACTGTATCCTCTAGAAAGGCTTCTGAGCTTTTAGCATTGCCGGCTTTTTTCTGGGACATCGTTCCAAAACCCGCCTGTAGACTTATTGTTATTTTTAGCAGCTCTCTGTGGGTTTCCTCTTGAATTTTGTATTCCGTGTATCAGCATGGTTTAAATATCATCTTGTTGACACTGGTAAAAAAGAGGGTATCAACAACTAAATAATTCATATAATATCACACTGGTACACGTGGCGATGGGATTATAGATCTAGATAGATGGATGGTATGTTTCATACTGTGAGCCAGGTATTCTGAACTCACAGGAAGTGTTTCTAATCAGTGTTTGAAGTCAGTGGGATCTTTATTCCTGTTACTGACAAGCATCTTGTGTTATCAGGACTGCATTTGTGCTGGTGTAGCACAGATATATTGTCCTGTGTGATCATATGCACATGCATGGGTCTGTCGATGTGATTGTTAGAGGCTGAGAGAACAAGAGCAGCAAGCAGGGGAGGGGTTGAGCCGATCCGTGCGCTGCACACAGCTGTACATTAACATGAGATTTACCTGTTTTTAAATAGTATAAAAGAAATAAAAATCAATAGGTGGAGGGCAGTATTGATATTGTGATGGGCCACCACAAGAAAAATCAATGTATGGGAAACATTGCATTGTAAATTGTACATAGTAGAAGCTTCACTGTCACTCCATCGTACACGGTATGTATTATTGTTGCATGCAGAAGACTGCAGAGTGCAGGGACACAGGCTGTGCTTAGGATAAGAAAGGCGGTTTCATCACAAGGAGATTCTGACCATGCCTTACACTGACACTTTATCAGCCCAGTGACAACTAATTTCCAGGCGTCATGTAGACGTCGGATGAAGTTCACTATTTGCACAAAGCTGCCTAGTTATGAACTAAACCCAAAAATCATGTCAGACCAAGCGACTGCATTTAACCTCTCCGCTCCTGTCACTCCATTAGAAAATTATGTCCTTTAGAAAATATTTAACAGCCTTCAGGATGTTTTAATTGGAAAGTTCAGGGAAAAGTTTAAAGAGTTTTTGAAGCTCTAGTAGCATATCATCTCCAAACAGGGCTGGCCTGCAGCAAACATGACATGAAATGACTTCCCAATGTGACAGTCAATGGAATAAACTTATAGGTATATCAGTTATACCTAATTCTTAGGTCTAATCACTAATATGCAGGGAAGGCATGGCTCAGGAGGTAGAATGGCCATAATCGGAAGGTCACAGGTTCGATCCCAGGTCCCCCCAGAGGCCGTGTCGAAGTGTCCTTGAACTAGACACTGAACCATTAATTGCTCCTCCTCTTGCTTTACTATTATCCTATATTGTTATTGTGCTTGTATAACAGAATAACCTTTACAGAAAATCATATTGTGTAAACTCAGCGTCTCATTAAATGACCACCGGATGACCCCGATGCAGAACAGGAGATTCTCACCACTGCAAACCAGCACTCCCACATCCGCAGGGAGGAAGATAAAGCAGGTGGCACGTCGAGGCTAACTACAGCTAGCAGACGTGATAACTCACATGTTGTCAGTTGAATCACAAGAGACACCCTATATGCTATAAAACTGTACCTGTGAGGACTGCCCTCTGACCATTTACCTACAGACTACCTCTGTATGTAACCGCTCCTTCCTTAAAGATTAAAGTGCTCAACTTGAGATCAGTACTTTGTCCAAAAATTGTTTCTAACACATATCATCTTCTCTCTTTCCACCAGGTTTAACTGATCACTGTTACAACAAGAAAGCCAAAGGTGAGTTTGTTTCCTCTACTTTTCTGTGTCTGTCTGTATTCTTTTGTCTATTTTTACTTTTGTTCATCATCCTTTGACTCAGTTTAGACATATTCTATACTACTTTCATCACAACCAGAATAACTTAGTTTAAAGGGTGTAATGACAACATTCAACCACTAGATGGAGACAGAGTATTACTTGTCTCAGGTGTCAATATCACAGGTGAATATCCTGTTGGGGAGCGAATAGAAGCAAGAGAAATAGAAACCTTCACATTAGGTGAGAAAAGGAGAGAACTGAATTCAACTTTACATATTAAACTCGAATATATATTTCATATCAGCAGACTTCATGCTGTTTCTGTATTAATCCACATCTCAATGTATGAGTGTGCATGTTAGATTTGTCTTCAGTCTTTACATGTGTTTGTCTGCATGAAAAGCATTAGTGATACCTTAAGAAGAATCCAGCGGTCCAGCTGCAGAATCCACTGGAACAAAGAGGACAAGGAGAATCATGAGGGTTGGGTTTGTTGTGGCTCGATGGAAACGCCAATCACCCTGATTGCTTAAACATGTCGGGAGTTTGATCCTGCTCGCTGCGTTAAATCACAACTGTCTGAATATATGAGTCTCTGGCAGTCCCCTCCTTCTTGTTCACCCTCTATTGCCCTCCCTCTCTGACTTGTGATAGGGCAGACATGGAGTTAACAGAGGAGAGAGGAGGAGGAGGAACGGGAGGGAGGGAAAGAGAGTTGGGATACAAGGGAAGGGAAGGACTAAAGTAGATACAAAGAAGCGCTTCAGGTGTGTGGAGTTGGGTGTTTCGAGTCATCATTAGTTTGACAGCCGGAACAGGACAAGTGTTAGAGCATTGGTCGTGAGTCGTACGAGACAGGAAGACCATGTGCTTGTGCTCCCAGTGAGATCCCAGCAGCCGAAGTTTGATTGTGTTCAGGTTAGTCGAGTGCTGTTAGAGAGCTCTTCAGTTGATTTAGTCCCTTGATTGTGCTGACCAAGCCATGGCCCTCCTTACCAACGGCGCACACAATCTGGGCTCCTATTACTGCCTCATCCGACGCAGGTTCAAGAGGAGACGCAAGAAACGCTCTGAACGCAAAGGTAACCCTTACAGCAGCAGTTCACAGTCCAGGAGTGTTGCTGAGTTTGCTTGTTCGAGATCTTTCAATTTATTTGGTTACTCACAAGGAAAGAAGGTTGTGCACTCGCCAGAGAAGCCTTAGTTTCACCTGCCTGTGAAGGTGCTAATAGCATCAGCAGACTGTGTTAAAATTAGATGTTTCTCTGTGTGAAATACTGGACGTGCGTTATAGTTTAAGACCTTTTAACTCTAACTGAATGTTGTTTGTTGCTGTTTCTACTCAGCCTACATATTTCACTTGTTTTTTGGTGATTTGCATGTGGAGCAATGTGATTCATCTCAGTTGTGTTATATTTTCTGAAGATGCTTGCAATTGCCATCAAAGCTTTTTCACAAAAACACAATTACTACAGAGGTTTGAAGTAATCGAGCAGCAGTCCAAACATGTTTAAGATGTGATCTTCACTGATCAGTGTACACTGTAATAGTACCTCAATTGCTTTATATATTAGATGTATAACTTTATCAGAATAATAACTACTCAAATTATACAACCTAAAATACTTTATTGATTCAGCTATTGGCCATTACTGAATTATTGACAATAAATGTAAAGAGATGGTGTGTTCACATTTATAATTTGAAGGAAAATAATTCTATTAAAATTAAGTTTATTTTTCCAAACTGGCTATAAGTAAAAAATATAGATAATAGTAGTTTGAAAAATGAAATGTATCAAAAACCATTTTGCAAATAGCAGGTTTGAATTCTGTCCTGTATTTTTTAGTGATGGATCCATTGCCACTAGAGACAAATTTGTATTCACAAGCAGTAAAAAAAATTCCAATACTTCAGTCACAATATATATAAACCTAAATCTGGTTCATTAGTCACACATTACTTATGTTAGTTTGTTTCGTATGTGTATGTTTGGCCGACTTTCTTAGTGTTTCAGCAGCTGGCGACCCCTGTAGCCAGAGACATGGTGTTATCTCCTTCTCCGTCAGTCCAGTTGTTGTGGAACACATTGGCAGATTTGTTTTCTAATTTGGCTCAAGCGTCAACTTGGACTCTTGAATGAACTGATTATGTTTCGGTCACTTTACCTCATGAAACACATTTTGGACATAAGTCAGGAATCCACATTCTGGTAATGACACAATAACAAAGAGCAATCTAATTAGGTAATGGATGATGTGACATTTTATATCCAAAAGGTCAAAGGTCAACTTCAGTGTGACATCATAACATCTTTAGAGCCGCTATTGGCGGAGTCATCAAGCTGTGAGGTGATAATTCTAGCTAATTTTTTTAAGATTAAATTAAAAGGCGTTACGAAGTTATTTGAATGTCACTTCATGAGTCTTTTCACCTTCCCATCCTTCTCCTCCTGCTGTCTCTCTGAGTGAGAGAGGTCCGTGTCTCTATGTAATTGAAGTAAGGAGATGGGAGCCCAAAGGCTCTAAGCTCTTCTCTCCTGAGTTTGCTGCTCTGCTTTAGGGATTAGTTTAACAGCAAAAGTAGTAATTACCAAGGTGGCCTCAGCTCACTGGCAATATTAGCGATGTCTCAGCCACTTGCTTTGACACCCACCACTCTCCCCCCCCACACCCTTTTCTTGTCGAGTCGGGTTCAACTAAATCCGCCACTGCTGATGCTGCATTTTTAGTCCCCAATTCACATCGCAGCCCTTCTCACTCGGAGGCTGACTACGTCCATCAGCATTACACAGGTCTGTTTCCCGCCTTTTCACTCTCCCTTATCAGCACGGGAATGAAAAGTGGTACTTTTTCGACATACCAAGAGAAGCGATGACTAAGCAGGACTTTGGGCCGACGTTGCTCTGCTTCCTCGCTCGGTCAGGTTTAATGCCTCACATTGGATGTTCCTTGATACGTTGATTAGTACTTGTGCTCCTCGGCGTGCTTGATGAGTTAAGAAGTAATGCTAGGGGTGGCGACGAGGTCACATCCTCCAGGTAGTCATCAGTACGATAATGTAACACTGACTCAAGAAAATCTCTTCTCTTTGTTCCCTGGACAGGCAGGTTAATGTAAGCACCACACCACTGCACTTGATAGTCCATTAGGTATAGATGAATATCTTCCTCAAGGACACTTCAACATGTCAATACAGGGGAGTAGCAGGGTCATCTAACGTCTATAACCATTAATCCATCCCGTACTGCAACCCGAAAAAAGCAATTCACCACCACTGACTGAGCCAACTTGATGAGCTAAGAAATGATTTTGTATTTTAATTTTCAGCACAGATTTGTTTTGCAGATATTTGTGTAGATTCTTACTAAGGATGTTGTTGCGACAGACCACATGTCCCAGAACTTCAGACAGCGACGGGTGACCCTGTAACACCATCAACATGTCTGCTGCCAAGTCGATCTTAGATTTAGGCTGCAAGGGCAGTCGGAGGGATTTTAACATTACATTCACTGATTAGTGATTTTCTCCAGTCTAGATTAAAATCTCTAATATGATGAGTAATTTTGCACCCGCATCCCAGTTAGAACTGAAAGGGCACTCAGAGAAAACAAACCCAATCAAATGTTTTTTGATTTGATACGTAAGCAGCAGCGGATTTCTTCTATGTGTGAAGCATCAATTTTAAAGGTCGACATCACAGTCAATCACGTTCGTTTAATTGTGGGAACCCACACTGTGACTGAGATTGATAATCATTTAATTGTGCCGTCCTACTTGAGGAAGGTAATTCCAGCTGCAGTTGCCTTCTTTTCCAGAGGGAACTTACTGATCCTCCTGTACTTCAGAGAGACGTGTTGTATCCTGTTGATTGTTTAGTTATTTCCACTGGACGACCATCTTTTCCATTTAACTGCATTTTATAAGCTTGTTGTTAAAATTGTAATTCTAATGTGTTATAAACACATATACATGTTTAGGAACAGATATGACAATACTCTCATATTCCCTTAAGTTATCTAATAAACTGTTGTAATGTTGTTATTAGCTTTTATAGATACACCGATGTTCTCAGCCTCAGCGAAGCCTTAAACCACTCAGGTATTTTAAATTGAAAAGGTAAATAAATGCATGCGGATGGAAATGAACCTCATTTGAAACCACAATCAGTATTTCTGGAATGAGCAACAGGACTTCACTAATCCAGTTTATGAACAATCAATAGAGTCCAGGTTGAAGGGACGCTGGAACTTTTGCTCAAACATCTCCTGTTTTGTCATCTACCAGGATTTTTTAAAACTCACTTGGTCTTGTTCCTGTTGCATTATGTTCGCATTGGACTTACATCAATTGTGTTTTATACCTTTGTGCTTATCTTTCATCATTCTTAGTGTAATCCGTAACTCACAACCTTATATGGAGTTGAACTGGTATAGATGACAATTCAGATTTACCGGTGCTTTATAGGCAAATTACCACATAAATCAGCTGCTCTCAGAATGCTGAACTTCAGCATATCTTCCAAATGATAAATTCTTCAATCCGTCTCTCATGTGCCAACGCATGACACTCGCAGACGATGCTTTCCAGTGGGCCGTATATGAAATATAGAAAGCTGGGAACAGAGGGCTTTTCTGCCGTGCCAGCAAAATCTCCAAAATGAGCTTTTGCAACTTGAATAGTGGGGGTGGAGAGGGGGGATCTGCACCACTGATGCTCACAATCTATCGCTGTGGAAAGGACTCTACATACAACAAGGCTGTTTTTGCATTTCCTCTTCTTTCTCCCATCTTTCCTCCCTCCCTGTCCAGCTTCATCTATCTTTCCCACCTCCCGTCTTCGCCTCACTGATTCTTTTCACTGCTTCCTACCCCTGCTGTTCTTTCGCTTCTCCAATACTAAACACACTTGCTTTTTATTGATGTACAGCTTCAATTAAAACCTCAGACAGACCGGTTAACATTTGGCTGCGGTGACAATTAAAGTCATATAGAAAACATGGCGATGTTTATTCGCTAACAACAAAACAGCTGATAATGAGCGGCGCTTCATTAATTGGCATAACATTTTCAGACACCACAATCACAGCGCCACTCTGTCATGATAAGAAACGAGTTGTGTCTGCCTGTCTCAATGTAATTGGCCTTGATTAGCATGCTGCTAATGACTGCAACAGACTAACAGAGGAGAGAGAACATTGCAGCGAGACTGCACAAACCGCGAAGGTGTGTATTAGCTGGCAGAGAGCCACTTCACGGCCCTGGAGATGCATGCGGGGATTTGTGTCAGCTCCCTTTAGCACCACGGAGATAAACTTCATTAGTGTAGCTCTATCTGTCGTGCAGTGTAGATTCAAATGAATATAGAGTTTGAAATGTTTTGCTCATGTCTTAGGTGTTGCTGCGAGGAATTTATTTTGAGGTGATGAAACGGGACATATCGTGATAAAAATTGGATCTTTGAAAACAAAGGCACTATGTGGAGCCCGTATCTGAAATACAGAGGAAGCTCGATTTTAAGCTTATGCATCTTGACCTCAAAATCCCAATTTTTCCTCTATTTTCTGTAGTTGTTTTCCTTTGTTCAGACTATATCGCTGTCCTCCCCCATTTGCCTCCCTTCCACCTCTGATATTCGTTCCCTTATGCTGGTTCCACACAGAGGTTAATTGGTCTACTCCCCCTCCAGGAAGCCTTTTCATTAGGATAAGTAGCACTGGTTGATTTATTTTAAAGTTAGAGGAAGATTAGTCAGGTCCGGGTTAGTCAATGACGAGCCTTAGCCATCCTGCAAGAGGAGGGTTGTTAAGATATAGAATATATAGGATGCTGGATCTTCTGCAGTGTGATAGGAGCAGCATAGAAGGATGGAGGCTAGAAGCTTACCACCAACTTGATGTTGCATTAGCTTGTAGCAGTAGCTAATACTAGCCATGTTTACAATAACAATTAAATGTGAACATGTGATCTGTGTTTTGATGGACTCATCCTGTGTCTGCATTCTTATAATTAGCATATTAAAAGTTGGTCTGTGTCCCCTCCCTTGTTTTTGAAATGGTTTAAGATTTGAAAAGTGGGCACCAGACATGAGGGATCTGTGGACACCCCCCCTCCCTCCGTCAGCTGTCACAGTCTTTCTCATCTTCCTGAGAGTTCCCACCCTGTCTTCTCCCTTCTGTCCATCATGTTGGTACTTCTGTCCCAGACAATATCAAATTCACGAGGTGTGAAGGCGCACAAATGTACATGGATGCATTCATGTGACAAACACTGGTGGCTGTGAGCACCCTGGGCATGCAGGCATGCAGGCAAGGAGGACGGGACACAGCAGATGGTTGTTTGGGTGTTGGATAGACAGACGAAGGTTGATAGAAAGAACTTGTGCACTTTCATTTTCATAAATGAAGTTTACAAAGAAGGAAGGTTGTTATGTATGCACACGTGTGCATTTCTTTAACTCAGCAAGATGTTTACATGTATTGCAGTATGTTGGCAAACTAGAAACAGTTTTTAGGGTAGATAAATAACTTTTTTTTGTTATTTAAGCTTATGGATGCATCATGACTCTTTTATGAGTGTAAGAACTATCAGGCTCTGTAAATGCTTTACTTCCTGTTAGTGGTTCCTTGTCTGCATCTGGATGTTTGTGCTCGCATACTGTATCATTTCTCAGGGATTCTCTACCTGGGTGATCCGTCGGGTGCTTTAGCATTGAGCACAGCAGCGGTGGTCGTCTGCGAGCTTCACATTCTCACTAAAACACACACATACGCACACCTCCAGACACACTCAGCCATACACTCCGATCCCCACAGGCACTTCGTGTTATGCTGTGTCATAAATCAGGGCTGTCAAATAGATTTTACAGCTCCTAGTGAAAAAAAGAAGAAGCAGCCACCCGACAACCTTGGAAAGATGGAAGAAAGCAAAAGTAGAGGAGTTGTTTTTTGTTATTATTAAATCGGGTAATCAAACCTAAAAGAATCTGTAAAGAATGACCTGTTTTACAACCTTTATTAGGGATTTTTTTCAGACACATATTTTAATTGTATTGGTACATAACATTCAATTTGACTTTACAGTCTAATTGAAGCCTCAATACAGTACTGTTGTCAAGTACTGTCTCTCTCATTTTGGCTTTTCCATACGTATACCATTATTTTGGTTCAGAGGGACACTCTCAATTTCTGTTCCACTACTCACCTACGGTCACAAGCTTTGAGTATTGACTGATCTGGGCAGCTGCTCCCTCATACTGCTACAGTATCGAACGCCTCTGGGCTCATGTATCATCCCATTTTCCCTGCCGCTACCAGCGGGTGAAGAGCTACAGACAGCTCAGTTTCTCACTCTACCCGGGTTACGAGCTCTGAAGAGAGATCGGAAAAGAACTGCAGAAATACGCTTATACATAAGGAGTCTCAGATCTCTTTTGCAACAAGATCATGCACCCAACATTACTGCAGAGCTCATTGGAGCACACTCATTGGCTGTCGGTGTCTGAATGACCGCCTCTTAATATGCGGAGTGAGAGAAAGTATGTACATTTTGTAGTTGGGCTCAGAAGGCAAATCGCTTCTGGCAGACTAATTCACTGGTCATTAGAAAGGCCAAATTGAATAATGGACTCTGAGGTAAGTGTGAGTGTTCTTGTGTGTGTGTGTGTGTGTGTTCTTGTGTGTGTGTGTGTTTTTAATGAGACAGGGAGGGCGACGTTGGTTGGCCATACTCTGTGGCCCCTTTACCTTGGCCCATCAGTTTCAATCAGGCAGCGTGACAGGCACTCTCCTTTCCGCCACGACCCCTCTCCATTAGGCCACTGGCACCCACACGTGTACTCGATTATGGTGTATTACCTGGTCCGTGCCTGGAGACATCACCTGAGGAAGCAACGGAGCAGGAGAGACATAGGAAGGTTCTGACCATACAAAACCCTGCTCCCATATCTATTAAAATTCTCCCTCTCTCTTGCGTTCTTGAAGTAATCACAGGGCTGCCAAACTTTTATTGGGGAAAGTAATGGGTTTCTAGGATGGAATCAGTAGTACTCAATTATCTTACATCATACATTGACAGCTAACAATGGTCCCCACGTTGCTCCTTATGTGCCCCCTGTCTTTATTTTGTGTTTCCCCCTCTAAACCAATGTCCTGCAGCCTGTGCGCTATACATACTTAATGCAGTTCCTTAGCTTAACATTGAAATTATCTGGACCATCTCTGCACCCAAAGCTTTGTCACCTACATGCTTTTGAGAAGTAGGTGAAAGGATTTAGAATGTTTGATAGCATGCAAACCAAACCTCTTCCAGCCAATAAAAACAGAGTTGGATTAAAGCACAGCAGGAATTTAGTTAAGACAAATGCGTGAGTGGAGTCAATGAAGAGGAAAGACAAGCTGGAAGAGAAAATAGAGCAGGACATAATTGTCTGTTCTCTTTCTGTTAAAGTCACAGAATGTTGTTAGACATTTAGCATTTTCCATTTTTTAACTTAGGTTAAAGAGAAACCTCCTAAGGTTCTGTATCAAACTTATATCAGCAGTCTAATACTTCTATACATTTACTTCAATTCAACCAACAACATGTAGCACCCCTATTAAACAACAAATAGGCCTGTAGTAGTCTCCTTAACTGTAACATTACATCCTACTAAATTGGACTTATATGGTCTGAAATGACATTTTTTGAGTTTAAGGCATGACGGGAATGGAATGGATTGGAGTGGTAACGCTGCCTGGTGGGCCTATCAGTCTGTGTTAGGATTGCTGAGAGGGCTGTCTCCAAGGCGGGCTCTCCTGCACAGGCCATTTCCCTTGGCCATTTGTCTCTGTCCAGTTTCTTTCCCTTTCCTTGCCCCCTCCTTTCATCTGCTCCTCCACCTCATATTCGATTCCTCATTCCGGACTCCCAGTCTTGTTCGATCTGTTTCCCCTCTCATTTCTCTGGCCCTTGGTTTTTGCCACCACCACAATTTCTGCTGTTTTTCCGTTTTGCTACTCTGCCCCCTCCCGTGGCCTTTGCGAGCCTTGGGAAGTAATCCCCTGATAATGGATGGGAGAAACATACTTTTAGTCCAAGAAAGACCTCCTTTAAATTATTCTGGTTTATCACACAACTCTGTTGAACAATGATTCAATATTTTATGGTCTCACATGGTCATTTTTGAACAAAAGCTGCTTAATTGTAACTCATCAATTTAGTCTCTAGAAAGCTATTGTGTCTGTTTTATTATATATATGGTTATTATATATATGGCTGTGTCTTTGTCTGTAGGTAGAACAAATATGCAAAAATGATGATCTGCCCTCTGATATATGTTATATGGAGCTCTGTAAAGGCTCCTAGCATTGGTACATTGTATGGATGTCAGACAGCCCACACACGGTGAAATCTGTGACAAACACCACCTTTTGTCATCATTACCTGGTATACTTTATTACCCGCTGATTAACCTCTTGACAAACCAACGCCTACCGATGTTCGGAATGTGAAGTACCCGCTATGCTATTAATACAGATGCCTTTTTTCTTTTTTTTCATGATTTGAATTACTATATGGATCCCTCAAGGGAAATTATTTTCTCTGCATTTGACCTATCAGTAGGTAGTGAACATGCAAACACATACATACACACACATACCGGAGCAGAGGGCAGCCAGCCAATTAGCGGCGCCCGGGCAGCAGTTGGGGGTTAGGTGCCCTGCTCAAGGGCACTTCAAGTGTGAGTATTGCAGGAGGGGAAAGCGCTTCCCGCTTTTCACTGCCGGTCCAGGAGATTCAACTGGCGACCTTTCAGCACCAAGCCGACTTATCCGACCTTCCACCCACAGCTAATATATAACACATGAAAGCTAAGATTCTTATGAGTCAATTCATGCAAACCATTCCAAGACATTACCAGATAATGTACTGTAGATGGGGGTTCTAAACAGCTGTTCCCGTTTGCAGCAACATTTGTTCATGACGGTCATGAAGCTGACACCATTTCTATATCTTTATAATACTCTGGCCTGGCGGATTATCATATGACCGCCCAACTCCAATTTGTGGTGTTACCAAATCGCCAACAAATGTCGAGCTGGAGCAGTGTCATTATTAACCAGATTGTCAGAGCGGGTGTCTCTTCCACTTCATTCTTTCAGCCTGTTATCGTGTTCATCTCATTTGGTTTCTACCGGGGAGATTTGTTTTGTGACAACCAAACCAGTTTTGTTCATTGTCTGTTCTAGTTGAAACGTAGTAATCTGCAGAAATGTGGCTGTAACATAAGAATAACGGCACAAATAATCCGGGACCACATCTGAGTGATCACAAACATAACAGAATGAAATGGAATATATACAGTATAGGTGGGTTTCAGAGCAATGAAACACAGAGTCGGATTTGTTTAAGTGTGGTTACCTCAAATAGCTTTCAGACATTTTCCTGTGGTAGATAAATTTAGTACGACAGTTACCTAATCTTTCTGGCGTTCACTCCACCATTTGTCGGTTCACACATCCTTTGCAACTCGTACGATATTACCAGACCATATACAGCCAGTATACGCAGATGTTTACCTCTGGTTTCCTTGGAAGTGGGAGTTGTTGGTACCTCATCAGCCACCTCATCCTGTGTCCAGTCCAGGAGGAAATACATCTGTGGTTTCATCATAAAACCAGACGTAAGAAAGAGAGAAAATCACAGCGTGCTCTCGTGCACTGAGCAGAACAGCAGTCGAGTGGCGTGAAGTATGTTAATATCCCAAACACTTTCTCTCCTGTTAGTATAATGATGACAGCAACAATAGTACTGATTGATAAATCATACATAGAAATTAAATAGTCATTGTTGACTTTATCAAACAACACTGACAGTAATGAGTAAGATAAGTTAATTTACAAGTCAGAACTCCTCCATACCTAGGTTTAAAGGACCTTCATCAAAATGTTTATTAATGTGTCTCAATATCAGCGACTATATTATCTCCATTTTAAATCCCTAAAATATTGAAGCTGACCTCAACACACCTGTGTCGGTCAGGCTCTATTTCTTACTCCGCTCCGCATCTCAAGAATGTTCTGCTTTAGTGAGTATCACTCTCTCCTTGTCTGGCTACTCTATATGTTAATTGTGTTTGCGTGTGTGCATCTTAAGAGTGTTGATGTACACCGCAATGTGTGTATGTGCGCCGCCGCTGTCTGCCATCTGCAGCGTGTCGCACCAGGAGGCTTCGGCAGACGTTCGCTCTGGCCTTGATGGCGACAGGAAGCGAGTGGAGCCGTTTAACTGCAACCTCTTCTCAGGCCCACTAGTCCTTGCTCCTCATCCTCCCCCCCTCCCACCATCCTGGTCCTGCTGGTGACAGGGGGGGTCACAGTCACTCACTCTGATGATTTATGACCACAAGTATGTGTGTGTGAAATTGTTAGAGGAACAACATAAGAGAATCATATAATATTCAATCTATACTGTTAAACTATAAAACATATGAGTTTTAACTCGTAGAGTTAAGTGTGTGTGTGTGCATTCGTTGTGTTTTCGGGTTTATAATTCACTTCTTTTTGTCGCACACACACTACTGAATAATGTATAATATGTCACAAGCAAATGTGTTCTTTTCTGCCTATGTGCAGGAGCGCCGTTATCTCCCGCCTGGCCTTTATGAGTTGGCCTATAACTATCTCCTCCTCACTCTTCCATGAACCTTGACTCCGGCAGCCTTCTGAAATGCAATCTCCCATAAAACCCATCAAATAAAAAAATTCATATCGATACTCTCTGCCTCCGCCGTCTCCACCTTTTCTTTCTCTCCCCATCAGCGGTCCATGATGATGAACGGGCCGACTGTCACATAATAAAGTCTGAAACACAATAAAACCCAGGTTTTCTTCTCCTTTCGCACCTCTGCATGCCCGGCAGTTCTCTTTTGCCAGGTTTGACACATTTCGTCTTTTACAAGAAATATTTGTTTTTGAGAATTTGATCCTCTGTTGACGACTTTATTCTCAACTGCAACTTAACAAGAGAAAACTGTCACCTCAGAACTTCATACAAGTACAACAAAAATATGAATTCATTTATTTGTGTAGAATAAAACGCATGCATGACTGAGATGTATAAGACATTTCACTATTCTTTCATATATTTTTTTGATGGAAGAAATTATATTGGAGGTGATGCAGCAGTGTAGAGAGCTGCCTGTGTGATGGACTGAATCTCCACATCATCATCTGTTCTATCAAACAGCAGATGACAATGTCTCGACAGTATTTCCATTTATTTTACGTTTTTAATCTAAAAGTCCTAACATGAGTTTTTACAAAAGTAATGTTGGTTTAAAATATTTATTTCAATTATTCTACCATTGACTTTGATAAATGGAAAAAAACTAAAGCCTTGTTCAACTGTACAAGTTTGAATTGCACATCAGTATCAAGTCTAAGACATTTCTGGGATTGTAGAAATATGAATGTTGAGATATATATATATTATATATATATATTCTATATTATATATATATATATATATATATATATATATATATATATATATATATATATATATATATATATATATATATATATATATTAAGATAAGTACTTTTGAGACTCCACACACATGCATTAAATGTTTAAATGTATTTCTTTCTTGTATTGTAATAGACTGAATTTGTCATTTCATCTTCTTCAGTATTGTCATAATCTACCACCCAGTCTCTGAGGATGAGGGAAAGTTTGCTCCTCCCATTAAATACTTATTCCATTGGGGAACTGGAATCACTGACAAAAAACAAAATTCCTAAACGTTGCAAGTAAAAGACTATGAGGTAAAAACTGCACACAAATATAGTTCTTGAATTCCAGATCAGAATGAATCTACATGGGATCCTTTAGGTCGAGGAGTCCCTCTTACAATGGGACGATGTGTTTGAACGCCGTATTCGTGTTATTATGCAAACATTTGTCTGTTTGTGAGATTGTCGAGAGCGACGCGACAGCAGCTTTAAAAGTATCTCGGTCCTGTCAACACAGCAGCACGTCAGGCTGCTAGAAAGTGGGAAAAGGAGGCTTTTGTCTTTGAATGTGTGGTCGGGGTGACAGCAGTCGACTCCCCCTCTGAGGCCAAACATTAGGTGGTTTCACATGCTCTCTGTTGACTGAGGGAATTGCATACTAGTTCACTCAGGAACAAAACAAGATGCAAGTGGTGTATTTCCTTCAGTGTTTAGTTAAATGGTTCCTGCAGTTGAATTTGTGACTGCTTAAACCATCTACTAATGCAATTCTAGCCTTCCCTTTAGATCAGTTTGTTTTCAATTGCAGAGAAGTTTGAGTGAAAGCTGAACGACTGAGGATACAAATAAAGAAGAAGACAAGTGCTTTTGCTTTTAAAGCCTGAGTGTCTTCTCCTATAATCACATGAAAGAAAACCTTTTACCTGAGAAACTAAAGTTTAATGTCAGACCAATAAAAGGCTGTCATATTGTCCAGGGACCAATTAGAAGCCATCATTCCATCAGCTGGCCAATTGCCATGTCATCATCGATACAAATTATAACCGTGGTCGCCTTCTGTCTTCTTTCGGTGGTATTGCCTGCTGTAACTGCGACATAACAGGCCTCATGCAAGAAACACTTAAGAATTCTTACTTCCCGTTCTTCTTGGGTACAGACGAGTTTGATGAGTGGTCCAGACCCGTCAGACTACTGGAGTTTTCCTCGCACCTTTCATATGTCACGTTGGTCGTCGGTATCATTGAGAGAAGATAGTTGTCTCAAAAAAAACGAAAAATGTCATTTTCACATAATGTTTTGTCAGATTCAGTTTTTCATTGAGTTACTGTTCAAGTTCCCAAAATTCAAATGATGTGATTCAAACTCATTTTATTCATGTTCAGTCCAGACTGAAACATTTGTGCCGACACCCTCACCAGAGCAGCGCTGTTCTGTGGCAGATAAAGACGGGAGATATTGTCTGACATAAAGATAGCTGCTAAAATGACATGATTAATATCATTGAAACATTTTGGTCGACTGATACTAAGATTAATGCTTTTCTAAATGTGTGGTTTTTGCAGAGAGTTTTTTTTCTTCTCTTCAGTTGCACTTTCATGTATGAAACAACGTTCCGGGTGTTGATTAGGTCATGATGAAATATTCTTTGTTTTCTTTATTATGGAGCCTTAATATCTATGAAGGTATATATAAAAACTCAGTTTGAATGGTGTGGGGGGAGAAAAAAAAATATTTTCTACATTAAATAGAAAAAGAAGTAGAGAAAAACCCTACTTGGATTGGAGGGATCACAGAACAGGAACATAACACCAATACAGCATAGCAACATAGCATTTACTATCCAATATAAATGAGTTATGTGGAGATTCACATAGAAACAACAATTGACGCTATCAAACTGTACCACACAGTAAAAAAAAGCCCCTTTAAAAAGCACATACTAACATATGGAGAAAAAATTATTAAGGGGTGCAGAATAGTTCAAATGTAGACGTACAGTTGATAAAATTCCCGACTGCCATTGACAGTAGCAGAGTGATGTACCAACCTGATGCTGATAGAAGTTAGAGATTTAGGCTGACCCACCACCAAGCGAAAGGGTTCCTAATACAAACTGGGAATCAAAGCAACCAAGAGGCCTGAATAGAGGCAGTTATTCAGAGTTCACAGACTGTAAAACCCACCGTCCTAGTCGAGGCACATCCTTGTCTCAGGCAGTTTCAGAGCCGAACACTTACTATTTGCAGTTAAAGGTCAGGTAAAGACTGATGGCAGCCGATAAGTAATGCACAGTGAGTATTCCAAATAATCCAGTTACTGCCTCTGAGGCAGGACACTAAGGTTATGTGGGGATAATAAATTAACTGTTTGTTGTCATCGGCTATTTATTTGCGGGAATTATAATTTTGTTGTTATTCTGGACCATTTGCTGGAGACGGGGAAGGGTGTGTGTGTGTGTGTGTGTGTGTGACAGGAGCACTTACAGAGACCTTGGAGAAAGTTGCACAGAGAATGATTGTGTCCCTGGAATATGTGCGGAATAGAGATGCTGTTCAAGGGTAATCCTGCCCCGGTATGTTCATGCAGGGTTCCAGTTCTGATCCATTTTCCATCTCTCGACTCGACACGAGTTCACATTTAAAGTTTAGGCTTAGAACAATTCATGATAGTTACAACTGAGGCTACTAATGTGGTGTCCTTCTTTGACTGGAATCATTAGAGCGAGTCAGATTATTTAATACATGGTCTGATATTGTTCTTAGATAGTTTTGTCAGAACGTCTGACTTCCTGCGGGACGCTCCGCAGGTTTTAAACCGTTGGAGCCGCGCTGCGTGCCAAGGGCAGACCTTCTCATCACCTTCTGTTTCAGAACAGATAATGATTCTCTTTTTCTCGGAATAGGATTGCATTTTATATCTCTCTCATACTCTTTTTCTTCCCTCACCTTTACCTTTCCGTCCCCCCTCCCCGCCCCCGCCCCTCCACATCCAGTCAGTCAGCTGCTGCTGGTTCTGCCTCCGTCGTGGTCTTGCTCTATCTCGCCGTCACAGCGCAAGCGAGACATGAGAGACAAATCAAAACCACCGTATTTCCCCCCAGTCCCTCTCACCATGCCAGATTAAATTTGAGGTTTCTCATCTTCTCTCTCATCTTTTTCTTTTTCCTGCCTCCCTTGGCGTCCACTCAGAATTACCTGTAACCAAACCGTCTCACAACTGGATATTACAGTCTCATTAATGCGTGTGGAAGGAGATAGACGGCAGCCCTCCACGTTGAATGCTTTTCTTTGACTCACTTTAAGCCCTCAGCCTCATTCTTATGTGTTATGGTCTGTACTGAAATCCATCATATATCCTGCATCTTGCATTTACCAGTTTTATAAATCCTCATGCATGCAAATGTCTAAATTGGTTTTGCACGATTTAAAGTCCAATGGTGGCAAGTGTTAAAAGAAAAATGCTGAAAGAAAAGGGCCTTTTTTGAGGTTTATAGATATCCCCATGGACAGCAAGTCATTTGATTTGAAGCCTTGTTAAATAGGAGTTACGTGATTTAACATGCAACACGCTAATATCGATGCGTCATCATTACTTAGGTTGTAAGATTGGGTAGGCCGCTGATTATCTAAGTATCACGGTGTACTTTTTAAATAAGATCCTGATTCTGAAAATGAGGCCAGAGACTTCATATTTTCGGTTTGCCTGTCTTCCTGTACGTCCATCACATGAATGTGATACCAGAGCCACACAGACGCTTTCATTCTGGGTCCTGTAGTTCTTTGTCCTTTAGGACCCAGGAGTAGCCTTTCACCTGCAAATTTAAATCTCAAGATAGTGTAATACACGTACACACACACACACACAAACTCATTTTATTCATTCTTATTCAGGCTCTCCCAGCTGATTTCACCTGATTTTACAGATTTATGACCACGGCTGTCTCATCTGAAAATCAGAACTGACAGGCACATTTGCATTGCGTGATGATGAAACTCTGCAGCCGTGTGTGCTGGAGGAGTAAGACACTAGAGGAGTGGACGAAAACAAACACAGCCTTGTTGTACATTCAGTTTCAACCTAAATATGTCAAATCAAATTAATTTAAGTGGCCAAGCACTTGTTGTTGTACAGGCAACACACCTGATTGAAAGAATTCATAGCCCACAAGTTAAACTTGTCTGCGACAACACCAGCTACTGTCTTCTACCTCATTAGGAACAATGCGTATGTGATGCAGCTAGTCTTGTTTGTAGAGTGGCTGGGGGAGTACGGGGGAGGGGATGGGGGGGGCTCCTGCCTCCTGCTAAATTAATCTTACCTTACACTCCGTTGGAGTCTCTCCAACCCATCTTCCCTCCACCCCACCTTTTCATTTTCAATTATGGATTGGAATATGAATCTTTAATAGGGTGATAATTGGGCTAGCATATTTACTGTCACCCACCATTAGCCCAGATTAATTAGCCCATTTAGTTTAGCTTAGGAAAGTGTCTAGCTGAGGAATGGGGGCACTGATGGAAGACGGCTAGAGAGTAGAATCAGCACAATCTGTTCTGTATCACTATGCCATCTTTCTCCTGCTTTCTCTCTCTCTCTCTCTCTCTCTCTCTCTCTCTCTCTTTGTGTCGTTTGCCTCGCTGCATTTCCATTCTTTGCTGCTTTAACTCCTCCGTCTAACTTTCAGTCTGTTCTCATCTGCAGTATTCTTTGTCATACTATGACTTCTCAAGTGTTCGGTAGGGGAATTGAAACTTTGTTCTACCCACTGATTCTGGAATTAAAAGAGTAGCAAAGGCTGCTTTTTTAGGGATTGAGAGTATGTTGGAAAATATATATCAAATGATTGTGAGATAGGCCTCATTCAATGGTTTTGGTTGTGTGCCTTGAAGAGGTATATGGTGCAGGGTACAGGTTAGTTGGACTCACACAGGAACGCTTCGCCATGATGTCCATTGTTTTGTCCTTCATTGCTGTGTGAGAACACGCTTTGTTAAAACATAATTCTGAAGTTGCACCGTCATGACGTAAGCGTGCTCAGGGTCCTGGAGGATGAGTGCAAGTTGGGTGCAGTGGGGGTTGCAGTTGTGTTCAGACGCAGTACAAGGTGTCAAATCTGGTGTGACTGTCAGCTGGATCTGCAGTTAACCTCTGCTTTACAGAGCGTTTTTGAATTATTCTTCTTTTGGTTGTATCGGCTGATACTTTACTGTATCGATTCAATTCCACAGCTCTCATCGACCTCCTTTACAACCACAGCAGGCAAATGTTGGAAAGTGACAACTGATTATAACCCCAATTTACACTAAATCACAAAGTTATCAAATAGCCAGAATAAACAGCATTTAGCTTTAATATCTGTAAGCTAAGAATAAACTGGATGTTTGACTTCCTTAACGAGCCTCATCAATGCTCTTGAATCAACCGCATGAATTAGAGAAAACAGAAATAGCATGAGTGTGTCAAAATAATTGGCGGCCTTAGATTACACTGCGGGAAAGCATTTCATTGGTGTTTAATGAAATCTATTGCTCAATGAAGTGAAGCCCTCCACCTGGGGAAGGTTCTGTGTTATGTGTGGCAGTGGAGTGACTGGGCCACATTAGTAGCTTTAGATGGCCTTGTCCCCCTTTACATGCCTTCATCACAGGCTCCTTACACTTATGTTGTGTGTTAGTTACTTTGTATCAAGCTACTAAATGCTATGTCATGTAAATAGCTTATGTGAATCAGTTTGTGTTTGTGTATTACACTGTCCCTCGTTAAGCCCTCCACCCGTCTGTCCTTCTGTTCCCAGGTGCAGCTGGGGTGAGACCACTCGCAGGTCAGAACAAACCCGTCGCCATGGATATGGATGAGGAGGAGAACATGAGTGAGTCTACTCAGCTTTGCCTCATTCGTCTGTTCTTTTGTGTTCGTCCCCCTGCAATAGCTGCTCTCTGCCTGCATGTCTCCCCTTGTTTGTCTTCTGCGTAATCAGTATGAACAAATCACTTTCCAATATGTGTGTATTACTGCCACTTAGCGCCAAACTAATCAAAGTAAATGCGATTATAACTTCGTAAGTGTGCTGTCTAAAAGTATGACTGAAAAGCAAAGAATATTGGCTGTGTTTTGTGTTGCTAATCAACCTCTCAGTTCTCAGTTAGTTGCTCCTCCTGTGAAATGTCATGAGCCTGATGGGACGCCATCATTTGTCCCTACCTGAACCAAGACACACAGCGGCGCACTAAAGCGTGTTAAATGTGCCCACTGATGTCACTGAAACTTTAAAGGGAAAAATTAATCACTACATCTGAGATGCTTCAGGTCATATTACCGATTTCCCTCTACTTTCATTTTTCTCTTCAGAAGATCCCATCCTCTGCTGCTTATTGAACTTTAATTAGACATTTGGCTGGAGATCAGCAACTCCTCCGCTAACTGAGCCTCAGAGAGAAAGGCTTGATTGAATCTGTTTTCCCACACCTTAGCGATGAACAGCTCTTATTGTAGTGTCAGACTCCGTTTCTGCTACCAGGCGAAACATATCTTACGTGTCAATTAAGCACAGAGTTGCAAAGTATTCTTTGTTGTCTTTCAGAGACAATCTCTCTCTCTCTGTTACTTACAATTGAACTGCCAGTCAAAAGAGATATTGGAAGGAAAAACCATCCAAGCCAACACGAGTCTGTTTCTCTTACATGACCACATTCTTTCTTTGATCAGAGGAATCATCCCAAAACAAACAAGTAACACTTGAATATGCTGATAAATACTGATTACACAAACGCTGGCATGATTACGACTGCAGCTGCATGTGTGTGCAATAACTCAGATGCATGGTGTCGGGCTTTTGTCGTAGGATCTGATCTTAAGGTTCCATCATCCAGCCTAAAGTTATTCATTTCTTCTTAAGTGATCTGCTTCCAATGTAGCTCTTTGAGACGCGGATTCTATATCGAATGATAAACTTTGGATGATATATATTTTTCTTTTTGCTCTGCAGAATTAATTTTGGAACTGAGTAAGAAGGCTTTCTGCTATTTGTTTCTTTAGCATGTTAGTATATATGTGATTATGTGATATTTTTATGGCAGTGATCCCACAAATATCACAATTAGTTTTAAGTCCCGGTATTGATCACCAGCGTTAGGTGGGTCTGAATATCTTACACTTTGAATTCAGCTGAAAATATCCCTTTTTACCTGCAAAACTCTAATACCACCATCAAGACTGAATGCACACCCGAAACATATTGCATGTATTCAGAGCTCGTAGACTGTTGAATGTGCAGTTTGTGTCCTTGATCTTAGGAGTATGTTTTTGAATGCTGTTTTTTTTGGCTTGCCTCAAGATGTGTCAATTATATAACGAAGAACACTGTGATCTCTGACAAGCTCCACGGGGGATCTCAGAGGCACAGGGTCCTATGAATGGCACCTAATTAGAAAATGTTTTTGAATTCAGATTCTTCTCATTTCAAAAATGACATTATTTTCAAATTCTCACGCAAAGGGGGCTAACATCACATGTTGACCTTGCACCCTGCCACCAGTCCAGCTTTTAGGATCCTGCAGTAGGTGGAGTCTTCTCCTTCTGCCTCTTTGATGTTTTCTCCTGTTTGCCTGGTCCTCAGCTCCTCCCCTGCACTCCTCCCCTGCACTCCCTCAACCCAACCTACAATCCCACTCATGCACACTGCGGCCTCTCTTTCTCCTGAGTACCGCAAGGAGTAACCTATCAAGCCTTTGCTGAAGGATGTTATAAATGAAAATTTTTGACAATATTCCATCCACTTTGCTAACTGGGTTCAGTGATATGTGTTCCCAAGTATATTTAACAGCAGTTTAAAACTGAAGACTTCAAATCTACTTCATTTTCCAGTAGGCAGCACCGGGATGAGAAATGATAACATGTATGAAAATCTCTAGCTTTGTGTGTCAATTTTTTATGTTTAGTGTTGAGACGTATGCTCACTTGTTTACATTTATGTGTTTAGGCCAATGTCGCTGTGCAACTTTTACTCATAAAGCCATTTTCCCTGACCCTTAGAAAAAAGAAGCCAACAGCTTTAATAATGACGATATATTAGGAGGTTAAGTTTCAAACCACAATGCAATTCGACCCACATGATTTCCAAAAGATTAAAAAGGATATTGTTTTTTTTAAATGCGGACCAAGATACAATTTCTAGAGCCTGTCATCTTTTTCAGAATTCTCGATGTATTGATGTTGTTCTACTACTTGAATGGATATGAGTAGATATAGCTTAATATGTTAAACCAAAATGAACTTCTAGCTTCTCTTGCTATCATAAAGGAACACAAATCATTGGTTCAGTTCCAAAGAGTGATAAAGGAATCTATAAATTTTGCATTTACAAGATCCTGCAACGAAGGCGTTGTAAGTTACTCTTTCTGGGCACCGCAGGTTCGAGCAGCACTGACGTTAAGGAAAACCGAAACCTGGACAACGTGTCCTGCAAAGAAGGGGTGGGTGTGGCTGACCAGATGCCCAATGGAAGCGGCCTGGGCAGTCGAAAGCGCCCCCTAGAAGAAGGGAACAATGGTCACACACACTCCAAGTTTCGAGCAAAGAAACGCAAGAAAACGCCAGGACCGATCCTGCCCAAGAATGCTCTGATGCAGTTGAATGAAATCAAACCGGGTTTACAGTACAAACTGCTGTCTCAGACAGGACCAGTCCATGCACCAGTTTTTGTCATGACTGTGGAGGTCAATGGACAGATGTTTGAGGGCATGGGCCCAACTAAGAAGAAGGCTAAACTGAACGCAGCTGAGAAAGCACTGCGTTCCTTCGTCCAGTTCCCCAATGCCTCTGAGGCACACCTGGCCATGGGTCGAACACTGACAGTGAACACAGACTTTACATCGGACCAAGCGGATTTCCCAGACATGCTCTTCAATGGCTTTGAGACACCAGCTGTACCCGAAGAGTCATTCTATCTAGGTTCCAATGGTAGCGGCTCTTTAAATTCACTAGGGGAGTACCCACTGCCCACGCCGCCTGGCAGCAACCTTGTCCAGGCACCACTGCCCCCTCCTTCAGCATTCAGCTCACCTTCCAGTGGCAAAAACCCCGTCATGATTCTCAATGAGCTCAGGCCAGGCCTCAAATATGACTTTGTGTCAGAAAGTGGTGAGAGTCATGCCAAGAATTTTGTGATGTCAGTGACAGTGGATGCACAGACATTTGAAGGCTCAGGGCGAAACAAGAAGCTGGCTAAAGCCCGGGCAGCGCAGGCCGCTCTCTCAGCTCTCTTCAACATGCAGCTAGACCAGACACCATCCCGGCAACCAATACCAAGAGAGGGACTGCAGCTTCACCTACCGCAGGTAACACAGTCATTCTCTTCATACAGTGTCATACTCAGAAAATAATGATTTTAGTTAGCATGCTGGGATATAACAGGCCGTATGTGTAACACGACCGGCGTCTAGTTAACGATGGATCTCTGCATGCATTTCTACAGAATGGCAAAGAGCTAAGAATCAGCCGGTTAGAACACCTTATTATCAGACATAAATACATTACATGCAGCTCACCTTAAAAGACTGCAAGGTAAGGTTGATCTTATATACATTAGAGATTAACAAAACCACATTTAACACATTAATTCCAGAAGCAACACAGTTTAACAATAGCACTCTCATTAATTGCTCTATTCATTCTTGGACGCTCGGCTATTAGTCTTTACTTTGCATCTGGTAACCATCATGAACTATGAATTTCAGAAATACATGGAGGATTAGATAACACATTGTAAAAAATATTTATTGGGCACACCGCTTGCGTTAAAGTCCAATAAACAAGTGGTGCTTATTTGTTGTTGCTTCGACCTTCAAAAAGTGAAATGAATCTACCATCTTTTGACTCCAAAGTTGCAGGAAAGCAATATTGGACGAATATCTTTAATCTGTGCTCATCCAGCCGTAATCTCTCCTCTCGGTTATTGTCATTTTCCACCACATTAGCACTGGGTAAAGAGCAAGCAGACGTAGTAGCTGTCCAAGAGCTCATCATATGTGTGAGGTTCACTTGAGGTTCCCCCATCATGGTTCAAACCAACACTTTGTCTTCACCTGCTCAGGGGGTTTACTTGTGTTTTTGTGTTTCATTGTCAGAGGATAGCTGTGAGATTAGAGCTGTCATGCCGGTTCTAATTCACCAAACAGTGTTGCTAGAAAGGCAGCTAGGTAGAGCCCAGGGAGTAAACCCAGTTTCATTTGTTCCGTTTCAACCTTCCAACTCTTGTTTGAAGCCGAGTGTGATCAGTCTGACAGGTACATGATGCTCTTGGGAAGGGTAACATCAGATACGCTTTGTTACCTGTCATATCTGACGCACGTCTGTGTTTGTGTGGCTGTGTGTGTGTCTTCCTTTTGTGTGTGTGTGTGTGCATGTGTGCACGCGTGTGGTTGCAGGTTCTCGCTGATGCCGTCTCTCGACTGGTGGTGGATAAGTTCAGTGAACTGACAGACAACTTCACTTCCCCCCATGCACGGCGGAAAGTTCTAGCAGGGGTTGTCATGACAACAGGTAGGATTGGGGAAGAGATGATTGAGGTTTTTATGTTCGCAAAATGCAGCACAAATCAATTTTTTTCGTTATTGTTATCAAATGAAAAAAGGCCTGTTGGCTTAAGTGTCAGTTTGTGAAGACGAGTTACAGAGTTACACCACCTCAGATAGGTTCAGCCAACCTAGCAACATATTACAAGTACACAAACCGTCACCTTTCTGTTTACACCATCACTAGTGTTAGAATGACTCAAAGCCTCAGTTTATAGAAGTATTATTTTAGAGTGCTCTTTAGTATTTCCATTTCTTACCACTGTACATTTACAGTAGATGAACAAACCATTTGATGAGATCATACGATATGATGCACTGTTGTAAAAGTCAACATTAGAACATCTTGAACATGAGTTCCACCTCAACCAGCCACACAGTTAACTAATACTTATACATGAATCCATCAGTATTCATATTGAAAGATCTCCGTTCATGTAATAAGGCATTCACAAATACTTAACACCCTTAAAATGACAGCTACTCCTTCTCCCGCATGAAAAGGAATCAGAATATACCTCTAGTGTCAGAGTCTGCATATATACAGACATCATTGTACACAGTGAAGCTCAATTATTCAAGTTTAGTTAGCAAAGTTTAGTTAGCAAAGTTTGCCGGGAAGACGACTCTAAATAATATAATTTATAATAATTTATAATAATTTATTCAGGGATTTTACTTGTTATAAATGATGACTTTAGCCTATTTTAGTATTGATTATTCTACTTAAACATTGTAGTTTAGGCCAATTGACTATTAAGTCTTTTTTTAGGAAGCAATCAATGAGTTATTCTGTTTTGCCAAAATCGCATCAATGAATTGAATCAGGCCTCAAAAGCCTACCAGACTATCTGACACAATGTTGGAGGTTTGATTTTAACAATGTTAGGATTCTTTGCCTGTAGCAAAGACCAGGAGTGTTCAAAGTGTTAGATTGGGCTCTCGTCAGAAAGAGCTTAGAATCTCCTACCCTTTTCCTTTTTTCTTCTACTTGCTTATTGTCAGTAAGTACAATCATGTCTATCCTGCAGACACTGTATGGACACTTTGAAAAGCTCTGTCATAGACACAAGCACACTCATCCATTATTATCTCTTTTGGTCAACTTTCAGTTCATCATGTGTTTCTATAGAACAGCTTTTACCTCCAGTTTGAAAACAATGATGGAAATGCAGTTGAATGCAACCTGCAGTCTGAAGGACAAAAAAGACTGTGTGTTCGTGTGTGTGTGTGTGTGTGTGTGTGTGTCCATTGATTCGTATTTCTTTGTTCCCCTTTCAGGAACAGATGTGAAAGAGGCACAGGTAATTTGTGTTTCCACAGGAACCAAATGCATCAACGGTGAGTACATGAGCGACCGTGGCCTGGCACTAAATGACTGCCACGCTGAGATAATCGCCCGCCGCTCGCTCATGAGGTACCTGTACACCCAACTGGAGTTCTTCCTCTGGTCAGTGGACACAGTCAAATGTGTTTTCTTCATTCACAGTTTATTTGTAGTGGGGTCACACTTGTTTGGGGAAATTGCTTGTAATGCTAGTGGGATTATGTTATAAACAATCTATCGATGTATCTGAATCAATGCATTCAAATTCGTCTTACATAAGCTATAATAAAGCTCTTTGTCTATCACCATAGCAACAACAAGGAGGACCAGCAGAAGTCAATATTCATGCATTGCGATAAGGGCGGCTACAGGTTAAAGGACAACATTCAGTTCCATCTGTATATCAGCACCTCGCCATGCGGGGATGCCAGGATCTTCTCTCCGCACGAGGCCGGTGTGGAAGGTATACAGTCACCACTCTGCCTCATCTCTTCTCAGACTCAACTGACAGTTTCTCATGTTCTCTTGTTTATTTTACTTAATCAAACCTGTAGAATTTCATATTGTGCCTCCGTTCCTTTAATTAGAATTTTGACTGTGATGTCCAAATACACATTATTCACATCTTCTTCCTCCCTGTCAGTCTTCCTCCTGCCCAGCCCACCCTCACTGTCTGTCTGATTAACCTCCCTCTTACTCTTGTCAAATTGTTTTCCGTTGCACACGGCACACAGAATTGAAAACAGCCACATTACATTAGACACTCAATAGACGGCGTCTGCTGCGGGAAAAGCAGAAAACATTAAGAACATAACAACAAATAATTGTCAATTGACTCGTCATTCCCTTCTTTCCATTTAATGTTTTCCTGTTAAAGTCACTTTTTTTCGATATAGATTTATACAGAGTGAATAAAAACACAAACCACTTTTTCAGAAAAAAAAACATGGATATTCAGTTGTGCTGTTGATTTTATTGCAAGGTATTTGAATTCTACATATTGTGTTATAGATAGGTCTGACCTCTCCAGCTACTGCAATCAAATGTATCTATTGGTCCAATCCTGTTCGGTGATGTAGGTTAGCAAGTCACCAACCCTCCTGCCCCTCTCAGACCCCCCCCCCCCCCCCCCCTTTCTGT
>CAAKHC010002478.1:52123-84745 GCA_901007825.1 Macroramphosus scolopax
GGCTACTCACTGGTTTACTTCCCGTGCACCACAGAATGTGTGTGTGTGTGTGTGTGTGTGTGCTTTAAAGTGCTCTAAAATGAGCTGGTTACAAATCCAATTACTTCATTACGAAACGTTTAATTTTTTTATTTCTTATTTTAACACCTTCTCATCCCACAATGTCAACAAACAACTCTCCCAGCTCAATCCCATCTTCCTCACTCTCTCTTTCACAAACGCATGAGGCAAAATGTGGCGCCTGAGAGAGATGCAGAATAACTCCAATGTTAACCCTTTCATGTCAATATTAGTCGCACTTGGCCTTTTGAGGTCAATTGGTATTAAACAGTCAGTTTAAAGAGGCAGGTTGAGGTGTTGGACGGTCTGACAAACACTGGACTGGAGGCAGGAGATTGGAGATCAATTCCTGTTTGCGACCACTGGTTGTTCAATCAAGAATGAACCAGTGTCTAATTGGTGGAAACTATAAAGGGTGACAGTAACTATAAACACTTTCCAAAACTACTTGACATCATTATATTTATGAATGTATCCAGGTTATGTTTTATCTTTTCTTCTTCTTGTTCTGCATTTGCACTCAGATGTCAACTGCAGCAGCTGTTCCGAGCGTCTCATAATGTCATGGTGAGAACTCGCCATATTTCTAAAGCAACACTATTTTGACGCATTACTCGCTGGAAAGTGCTGGAAAGAAATTTGGAAGCAGGATTTCTTTGAAAGAGCTCTGAAACAGCGCTGCAATGAGCCAGATAGGGAATTGTCAGGCCCAAGACACGGGAATATCTGAGTGGAACACGTTTGTTATGAACCCGGGAGTTTAAGTGAAACTTAAAAGTAGCAGAAACAAGTTGTACAATTCCAGAAGATTCTATTGAAGCCTCTCGGGTCAATCTCAATCAATCTAATAGACATAGAAACGGAAACAATAGAGGAAAGCTGGCTCATAATTGCCTCAAATTCTGCACTGAAAAATGCAGCAGAACTATGAATTATTTAACCATTTCTCGATCACTTCTTTCAGAAGACATTAATAAGTAGCAGAGCGAGACTTTCTGTCCTACTTTTTTTATGCTTTTCTCTGACTTCCAAGACGTGCAATATAGATGTGTTTCCAGGGTGTGTTTTATTGTTTACCATGAAGGTTGGAGTATATGTAGATTTAAATATATAACTGTTGCAAGCTGGCAAAACATTGAAAACATCTCCCGCTGATCGTCAGCACCTGTCAACTTCCTTTGCTTGCAGGAAGTAAAGTCATGAATGCTCACAACGGCAGAGCTAAAACGATTAAAAACAGCTCATTAATCTAGTTATGACAGCGGAGAACTGTATCTGGGCTATTTGTGGCAATGCAGCATGGTCCCATTCTGTCTTGGCATGAGTTGTTTAAAAGTGTTTTCGCATTTGTCGGAGAAGAGCATTTACAAAGAAAAACAGATGCTGCCTGAGACTGCACTCACTTCATTGGAGAGAAGCTCCTCTTGTCATAGATGCTAAACACACAGTGGAATATACAGTGGAAGGAAGATAAGCTGGTTATACAATGGAAGTGATGTTGCAGCGTTTGTTCTATTGTGTGATGTATGTAATTATCTAGAATTTTAATTGTGCTTATTCCTTAATTACAATTAAATTGATCAATCAAATCCAGATTAGGGGATTCCAGGATTTCAGCTGAAAGTCATAAACAGAGAAAACTGTGGGCATCTGCATTGTACCGCCATCTAGTGGCCACAGCATGGTACTACATATGAAATAATAATCGTTAAATTTTGGAATTGAAATTTCGGAATGGAAATACTTCTACCATCTTCTCAAGTGTTCTGCTGGAAGCTGGAAAAGTCACTTGCTAACATCCAGATGAAACCCATCAGACATCAAGTGAGACATCCAGCACTCGTTCTCTCCCTACCTCCTGTAATCAGAGAGGATAATCACTCACAATATCAGAATCAGAATATACAATGTCAGAATATACAATGAATATACAATGTCTTCAGGCTCGTAGGTGTAGAGGCAGTTGCTATACCTCCCTTTACTGTCTCTGCGCTCAGTCAAATTTTTTTATGATTAAATGAATCACATTTAAATAGGTTGCAATCTATTGTTGTGTGAAGGTCACATTGTGCTAACAATTATGCATAAAGTGTCTCTGGTTATTTTGCCTGTGTCTGTATTTGGTTGTGTTGAGTGGGCTGGCTGGCTGATACTCTCGTTTTTCGCTCCACCTGGCTGCACTGCATCAGACCTCATCAACCTGCAGCTCTGACACTCCTCAACAGGTTGTTCAGCTTGTCATAGTGGCATCTAGTCTTGGCTGCTCATTATCTATCCTCATAGCATGAGTCATTCCTTCATGTTTGTTGCTCCTCATACTAACCCTGTTCCCTTTGTGCACAGGATCTCCAGCCTGCTGTAGACAGTGTACGCCCTCACCCTGCCTTCATCCAGACAGCCAACCTGTCCTGCTCATTCAGCTGTCATATCAGGTCCTGCCGTCTGCAACCTCGCTTGGATTCACTGGATCAGTGTCCACCTGCACAATAAGCTCTTTAAAACCAGTGTTCAAGTCATGGGTCTGCAATGGGGTTCAAACCTGCACACAAAGCCCTAACTGAGACTGCTATAAGTATGTGATCAAAGTCAGAAGGTAGCACAGAAGCAGTTCAGATCGAATTCCTTTATCTTCAAATAAAGTATACTTTGATGAGACCTGTAGCTGCTACCATGATATGATGTTAAACATTTTTCAATAGGGACAATTCAAGTGTAATTTACAAGTATCAACACATTTTGTAATGGAAACAAGAATGTTAAGCTTTTACTGTGTATTTTCTTCCCTTTAATGAACAGTGATATATTACACCCCAGGGTTAACTTCAAAAAGTTATTTGTTAGAAAATTGTAACTTCCAACTACTTCTCAAAACTGTAAATATACACAACATTTTCATCAACAAGCGTTAAAACTGTAAGGGAGATCAAACTATTATGAAGAACATGCTATTATTTTCCATAAAAACATTTAGTTCATACATCTGGTATTTCTGCCTCTAGAAGTTGCAGAGTAATTGTCTAACCTTGAGAGCATGAAGCAACAATCATATGCAATTACCCTCCTAGACACCTTCTCTTTTGTAAAGTTTTACGACTGAACTCACCAAACAGGTACATCACAGTAGTCTGCTATACAGAGAGAACATTTATTATTTACAGATACAAAGACATTGTTGAATTGCTTGAGCTGAGATATTACAGAGTCATACAGACGCACCCAACTCTTTTATTGAATGTGAAATCAGAAGTGTTGTACAAGTGATAAATATAACAGTGACGTAATGTTAAGATCACTCAAATGGACTGATGCAAAGTGGAAGATTTATACCATGTTGTTTCGTTCTGTTATTCCGGGTTCTTTAAATGAGGACCAAGTCTTGTACGGGTTGAGGTTCTTTACTTTCAAACTCTTCAATCAATTACAGGTCAGCATAGCATCCGCATATACAATCGAACCCCGGCTCTCTAAAATGAATGAACTTAAATACCACGACGGCCCCGCCTCCGTGTGCATACCAGGCATTACTATGTGCCCGCCATCCTGATCAACCAGACCTAAATAATCTATCAAATCATATCATTACACATGTATAGTTAGATGGAGTGTTGTAGGAGTATTTGATGCAAGGGATCAATTCGGGAACAACAAATTCATCTATCTATCTATCTATCTATCTATCTATCTATCTATCTATCTATCTATCTATCTATCTATCTATCTGATGGCGATTGTTAACTGTTGCTATGGACAAAAAAGCGGTGCTTAGCAACCGTAAACCCCTGGCGCATGCGCAGTAGTCATTAATGGTGCACTGTGGGATTGCGGAATATTGACATAGCAACCAAGCGACAGAGCCACCAAGTTTCTTCCATTTGTATTTTGTTTTGCCGTCCTTTCCTGCGTTATAGCGACTCAGCATAAAGTTAGACTGCTGCCATGAATGCGGCAGTAGTAAAAAAGACCCAAGATACGCTCGGAAAAGTGATAAAGAAACCGCCTCTCACAGAAAAGCTGCTAACCAAGCCGCCTTTTCGATACCTACACGACATCTTCAGTGAGGTAAGTCTCACATTCTAACTTTACGACACGCAATATAATGTACGTCTACGTAGCAAGGTGATGGCTTTTTTGTCCACATTTTATGAAAAAGCTACGCAATTTTAAAAACCCAGAAAACTAAGCTGGCTAGCTAGCTAATACTGTTAGCAGGAATTTAGCGAACCGAGTAAGATAGCTAACAGTTGGCAATGCTGCCTTCGCAGCTTTTCTCAGGCCACCAGAGTGTTATCTGAAGTAAGAAAGAACCAAACTTAACAGTTTTAACATTGAGCAATACCGGACAGAACAAGGATTGACGACAGTTTATAGAAATTTGATATTATTATTATTACTGCTATTGTTAGCCATGTCCTCAGCGTCGCTTAGTTGCCAGGCTTCACCTGAGCCTTCACACGGGGATCAACACACCTGATTTTGCTAAGTAAAAGCGTCTGGTTCTGCGAAGCTGTCACGTTGCGATAACGGATGCTGAGCGGCTTATCGCCGCTCGGCTGTTTGATTTGATACATTATGCTTCAACGAGGCTGTCTATTTGTGAGACATCTAAAAGCTAATGTTCTTGGATTCTGTTCACGTTCGTCGAAGCTGATTTTCAAAAAAGTCAAGCTATAAAAACATTTAAAATCACAGATAAACTTAAGCATTTCATGGAGATTTTTGGAAAATGGTTAAGTAAACTGATAAATGATAATGTCAACACATCATTTGGTTAACTTTGGAAAAGTAACTTATAAATAAACTGTCATCTACATTATTAATACTATGTAGAATAACCTGACTGAGCTTGCTGCATGTATCACTTTATCAACACATATACTCCCAGAGAAAACACCACATACAATATATGCAAACCCACATACATCAGCATTTAATGCTTAATTTATACCAACATATGCAACATTATCCTGTCATTGGGATTAAAATCTGATTTGCTTTTCTAAAAAGAGGTGTCATCTCATCTCCACTCTTCACCAGATGGCCAGTATCATATTTCAGTGTGGGGGCATGTATATTTGATAAAGCAAAGTGTGCTGGCATGTGTCTCACCCTCTGGTTAGCTCTGCCTGACTGACTGCACAGTGTTCTCACTGGTTGAGAATTAATATGTGGTGGTGATTGGCATAGTGTGTGACCAGAGCTGTCCTGACCTCCCTGGGACCCGAAACATGATGATTCATCAACTCCTCTAATGACAAACCTAACAATAGTACCTGTAAGTTATAGATAACAATGTAATATCAATTTCTTTAGGTCCATTTAAAGTAGCTTTTGGCTATCATTGAAGTTTATCAAATGTAATAAATACTTGTATTTCACTCTCAATTTTGTCATTGACAAAGTCACAGATAACAGTTCTGGAAGTGTCTGACAAGTAAGCAAGACACTGACAGACAAAGAGATGAACTGCAAGCTAGTATATCAACTTAACATTACTATTATTTGCTGACATTAAACATGGAGAGAAAAGAACTTAAGTTTACCTGGTTGCTGTTACCGCAATACACTCATGCATAGTGTATGAATAAGCCTGATACCCAGTTCTGCATGTGAAGGAGGGTTAAAATAGTCAAACAAAAGTACATCATAAACATTACTTAAACCTGTTATTGGCAGGTTGATTATTTAACCAGTCTCTTCACACAATGACAATTGTGTGCCTTGACTTGAAAAATAGAATTTTTATTTTATGTTCCTGGTCAAATGTGGTCATTGAGGATAACTTTGATTTCTTTCCTATCTCAGATAATCAGGACAACTGGATTTATGAAAGGACTGTTTGAAGAGAATGATATGAAGTCAGACAATGTGAAGGTAAGGTTTCCACCTGGCTAAACTGTTTCCTGCTGCGATTCCTGTTGTGGTCAATTAATCAACAACGAGACACTTAAGCAATCAGCAAGCATTGATGGGTCTTTATTTCTTGGAATTAACTGCTTTCATTTGGCATGTATGAGGGTTAATGAAATATTTTAATATTTGTTAATCAGCCATAAAAAGTAAACAAGTTTTAGTTTATATATGCGCAGCAGCAGGAAGTACAAAAGGCCGGATGATGTGAAATAAATAATTTAATAAAAGTGGTGAATCTATGTATATGATTGCATTACAGTATTCTGAATTCAGAAATATTTTTCATTGTAAATGAATATCTGTAGTGAGTGATGTGACAGCAGTTTTGCCATGTAATGAATTTCAAAGATAAACCGGAGACCCCCAACAAAGTTGTCATAAAGCTATGATGCAAAGGCTTAGTAAACCAATGTATTGTAATCCAAAGTCTCCGACATAAAAGGCACATTAGTGAATTATAATGAATCAAAGGGATGTGTAGAGGTGTACATGATTATTTTTTTTCAGGAAATTTAATGACGACAAACAGAGAGAACATGCATAATGGAACTATTTTCTGGTGTGGGCACTTCTAGACATCTAGAGACAGATTAAAGTTGTGTGAAAGAAGGGCAACTGAAAAGCTTGATGAGTATAAAAATGATGTGACTCATATGCTATGACGTTCACAGACTGATTTTAACAGTTGATTTGAACCCAATTGACCGATTTCAGATTAAATTACACAAATGAGGAAATATCTTTTGGATGGTCGGTCTTCATTCCTCCAGCGGAATTCTTGAGACTTGTAGAATCTACGCCAAGGTGCACTGAGGCTGTCTCGTGGTATTCCAGCACTTTACCAAAACTCTTTTTCTTAGCTTATTTGTCAAACATCTGTAACTAATGAACAATTGTAGAACCATATTAAACCTGCCGTTTGTAAGTCAGCACCTTCATGGCTGTAAACAATGTGTGGATATCAGGATATCAACATCACATCAACAGTCAATCTTTGCTTGACATTCTGGCACACTGCTAAACTGGTTTGAATCCTGTTTGGAAAATAGGCAGTACTCTGTGTCGATAATTACACATCTGAGCATTCAAACTTGCACAGTGATTTCCCCAAGGTCTCATTCTCAGGTCTCATCTTGTCTAAATGCATTTTATATCTTATGAAAAGCACATTAAACTGCTTAGTTGCTATACAAGTAACGTTTCTGTGAAACTGATCATAGTTTAAGAGATCACACTGTTGTACCTATCAGCATGGATATGATTCTTGTCATTTCTCGCCTGAAACGCAGGCATATTTTAATGAATTATCTGGCAATGCCTCTCTGTTGCTTAATGTCACTTGTTTGTTTATGGCCCCGCAGGGCATGTGTAACAGCATGATACTGCATAGAAATCATTTCGTAGATAAAGCTTGACTTGAAACACTGACTAGCATGTCATGTAACATTATAGTACTCAGGCTTTTATTTATGTTAGACGCCCCAGGATGTCACATCCTATCTCTTTTTTATCTGCGCACTCTGTTCATCACAACATCTTTTTTCTTTCTAGGACAAGGACACCAAGATAGCATTCCTTCAGAAAGCGATAGATGTTGTGATGCTGGTTAGTGGCGAGCCCCTCGCAGCAAAGCCAGCACGCATTGTGGCCGGACATGAGCCTGAGAAAACCAATGAGCTTCTGCAGGCCATGGCGAAGTGCTGCCTCAACAAGGTTTGTCTTTTTAGTGGGGGTGGCTTTCAAACTTAAACAAACATTCAGCTCATTTATTGTTTAGTTTTTCTGTCCTGGAGAAATGTTCTCCTTTAATTGAACCCTGGAGATGGAGTGTAAACACATGAGTTAGTGCAAGGGGAATAGTTGTTATGTATAATGATATCATGTCATTGGAGACGGATCCTGTGGAACATAAACTGTTCTGAAAACATATCTGGTTTCAGTTATGATAGATCTGGTATTTGTATTGTTAAATGTGAATGAATTGTAATGAAAGCTAAACAAAAAAGGAAAACAGCATAGCCTGACTGTGGGGCACTAATCTTATTTATTACATTCATAGGATATTGCCTCTCTGTAAAGCAACAAGCTGCTTGGTTGGGAAGCAGAAGCTCTTGTAATTTGAGCTCATGTTGCGCTGAAGAAAGATGTTTGAAGACAATGCTTCTGTAACCACCCTCACTTGAAATGATCATTTTACACACATTACAACTATCATCGTCGTCATCTTTCCCTGTGAAATGAATCCACACTGTAGACAGTTTCTTCCTCTTCACCACGGATCCTCCTTGTTGCAAGTTCCAGGCAGCTTATACGCATTGGTTTGATCTCATTGTTTTTCAAAACTGTCAGAAAAAACATGCTGGCATTGATAAAAGAAGTTGATAAGCTCATAAGCAAACAAGTCGGCTCGATCTGACAATTTTGAACTGGATCACTAATTGAAGAAGTGTTCGGTTACAAATCTCTTTTACATTTTTTTCCTTCCTCAAGGAGGTAAATGTACAAGGTCATCTACAGAGTACTACTTTTTTTTAACCTTTTTAACCCAACTTAAAATAGTCACAGTTTGTAATCTCTTCAGTGACACTAAAGATTTGCAGATGCTTCCTTTGACATGCATTTTAACCACAGTCCATTTGCTTGAAGAACACTTTCTGCGTACTTAATGCAACAGTGAACATTTCTCATTTATATTATTTCTGCATTTAATTGAATGGCTCTCCTGCACTTGATCTGCAGCTGTCCAGTGAGGAGGCTGTGAAGCGAGTGCTTTCAGGGGACAAGGTGGATGTGAGAATTAAAGCCAGCACATCCAAGTCCCAGGACAAGGAGAATAGAGAAGGACGGGAACGTCACCTGGATGGAGAGGTTAGAGTCATCAGCTCATTTTTCCATCACATCATGTTACATATAGTGAGGACCGTATTGTCTTTGTTGTCCTTCAGCCTCGAGTTACTCAGTATGTTGCTGCTATGGTTCTAAATCCAAAACCTATGTGTTGGTATAATAATTCCAGGAGAAGAAAAAGACTATAGAGCGCAGCGGGAGCAGGGACCAGAAGGACCCAGACCAGCCTAAAGAACAGGAGAGACGGCGCAGAGATGGGGAGAAAGAGCATCGGCATGATAAGGAGCGCTCTGACAAGAACCACCGCAGTGAACACACCAGAGACGGCGAGAAAGACAAGAGCCGTGAGCGTGAGCGAGACAAGGATAGGGACAAGGGAAGAGGAAAAGACCGGGACAGGGAGAGGGACAGAGAGAGAGATCAGGAGAGGGAAAAAGACAAGAGGAGAGATAAGGACAGAGGTAAAACAAGGGAGAGAGATTCCCACAGAGACCGGGAAAAAGACAATGACAATCGAAGAGATAGAGACAAAGAACGAGAGAAAGAGACACAGCGTCACAAAGAGGGCGACGAGAAGAACAGGCATTTGGAGAATGGCGATAACAAGGTATCCCAATTTTTCCACGATCGACTGAATTGATATCAACAATTAACATCATTTAATTGTAAATGTGCATGTTTGTTCCTAGGCCATAGTGTCAGAGGAGCGAGAGCGAAAGCCCAACCCTGAAGAGCCCATCAAGGCAGCCAAACCTGTGCAAGAGGTAAGTTATATATTTCAGTTAAAGTGAGTAGCACCAAGTGGATAACTGGGTATACATGTTTAATTTTGTCAAAGGAATGTGACGTTTTATATTGTTTGTTAGAAAAGATCTAGTTTCTAATGATACGCCTCTTATTTTTGGAAGGAACCAACACTCGCTGAAGAGGTATTGAACTCTCGTATGCAGGTACTAGACCTGTATAATGCAGACGATTAGAATGTAGTGAATATATTGTTAGAATATAGTGGCTACGCAAGTGGCTTGAGGTGGCTGGTTGCTTAGTGCTGATTTGGGTTAAAGCTTATAACAGACGTGTGAGGTGTTGTTTCTACAATAACTAGTGTTTAGTTGATGAATGTGAGCTAAAGCTGTGATCTTTGCATGTACAGCCTGCAGAGGCAGTTGAGAACCAAGTAACAACTGACTTTGCTGTAAATAGATTGCAATACAATCTGACTTGCAATGTGTTTTTCCCCCAACATTGCTTTTCCTTTGTGATATTTTCTTAGGTGTAGACAGTCATGTGTCATTTGCAAATGTTCTGAAATTACATTGTAAAATGACACAAACATGGGCCACAGTGCTTACCTGTACTTGTACGTGGTAGCTACTTCGCTGAGCTGCTGTTATCTCCATTAATGAAAATAAGGAGATGCTTCTATCTCCTATCTGTTAAATGCACTATGAAGTAGTTTTTCTTTTATAAAGTTTAATTTTTTATTATACAGCCGTGGCTGTGCTGTGCAGTGTTTCAGTCATTATTAGTTTCTCAGGAAAAAATTATATTTCTCATACTTTTGCAAATGCATCCAGACATATGTGATGGTTTTCTGGATGTGGAGTTGCATCTAATAGAAGTGTGGACAATTGCCATTATAGCAAATAGCATTCGAAATAAGTTGTTTCTTTTCCTAATTGTTGTACTTTATCAGATGAAAAAAAACAAATATGACACCTGCTGTATATATTGGCCATTGTCCTCACTGCTCTCAAGATGGTGGTCACTGAATAAATGTTAAGATGATGGTTAGTACGACAGAGACCTATACGTACAGACTCACCTCCCCAATCTGTTTTAATCATTAATGAGTGATCTGTTGCTTTTCTTGGTTGTTTACTCTAAAATTGTTTCTGTTTTCTGCTCATCTTTCCTCCTCACAGTCTGATAGTCCAGCAAGAATACCACGGCCTTCATCTGCCAAAGGGCAGAGGAGGAAACCCAAAACCGGAGGTTAGTTTCTTTCTTTCAGTCTGCTCTCAACTAGTCTGGGTATGATACCAGCACTTACGGAGGCTGGCCAGGAAGAGATCAATATGCTGTGTCCATGCTTGTAAAATATTTACCGTGTCAGTGAGATCTCATGATCCTGAAGAATGACAGCAGAAAACACAAGCGCAGCTAGAGACATACACGTACAGCACATATATATATATACACATAGAGCACAGGGATAAATACATAGACAACAGGATATGTAGAACTCAAAGCATATTTAAGATTCATCTTAGTTGTGTTGGAGTGGAACCCAACAATGCTTTCACTGTCTTTTATCTACAGATGAATCTGACAGTGAGGGAGGTAAGTGTTCTCTATCTCTACTTTTAACATGCAGTTATATTATTTGGTTTAGGCTTAAGACACCTTAGAATAACTGTCACTCAGTACTGAGTAGACAGATGTCCTCAAAATAGCAGTCGTGCTTTTGGTTCAGAACAATTGCTGAGTGACTCCGTCAGTAATAATGGGTAATGACATTCATTGTTATGGCAAGTGAGCAAGTCAGTCAGGTTTCTTTGTGTAGCCCAACATCAGATGCCTCAGTCGGTTTTGGCCACGATAGCAAACAACAGCGCTTGCATTTATTCCAAACATGGCCCTGTAAGTAGAAGGTTTAACTTTCTCAGCCTATTTAAAGTGTCGTCAATTTTAAACCGTGTTTTGAGCTAGCATTTTCAGAGTGGTACCATTTATGCCACCTGAATGCTAAATACCAGTCGGTGTTGTTTTTACACAGATGGAGATGCTCAAATGGCTCCGAAAGCTCTCTCACTGGGAATTGGAGATGGTCCCGGCTCCTCAGTGCCATCTGAAATGGCTTCCAGGTCTGAACACATAGCACTGAATCTTATGTCTCTGTGCAAACACTTTGCTGAACCTAATTAGGTGCTATTCAAATATAATCCTTTAAAAAAAGGAATACAATACACCAATCACACTCAATGTCACAAAACAATCCTCTGCACTTTACCCCTGTAAAGTTCAACATTCTGTTGAAAAAGTGCTGGAACAGGAGGTTTCTTTAAAAGTCTTAGCACATGGAAGCACCCATTACATTTAATGGTAATCCTGTTCCTAATCTGGATTCAGGAATTTTTTCTAAGGGTTTTGAGTCATATCTTCACAAATACATAAGAACACGAAAAATGGGGGGAAATTATCTCAATAGTTAACTGTGTAATTGCTTACAAATGTTGGTAGGGTAGCTCTGTAAAAGCAGTTTCACTGGTAATATTGTTGAAAATGTGTATTGGTCCAAGCAGCTATCATTTGAAAATCTGTATTATTCTGTAGCTGTCAAAAAGTATGAATAGCTGTGTAAAACAGTAAGTAAATTGACTGTTTGTTGAACAGCGTATTTCAGTGAAATGTTTGTCATTTCATTCTGTAGCAGCAGGCGTATGGCGCGGCCCAGCAGTGCCCGCCCAGCACCTCCACGAGTCAAGAAGCAGGAGAGTTACACTGATGGGACCCCAGCTGAGAGGTGACTTAATGACACAAGACAGATCAAGTGTGGGGCATGTACATACTGGTGCTTGATCAACAATAAAATATACATTTCAATATGAGCATATGTTTATAGATCCCCCTCAGGATTTGATGTATTTCTTTCCTCCAACACTTTTTAGTCTTTACAAATGTCTTTAAGGGACACAATCACTGCCATCCAGCTCTGGTCTGTTGCGCAAATCACAACCATCTGAGGAATCACTCTGTATCTATATTTAGCTTGTAGTATACTATTTGACAACGCCTGATGAAGGTCTGTTGCTTCATTTAATTACATCTCCTGGCAGCTATCAGTGTAGCATACATGATTTTCTGAGGCTTGTCTGAAATATGTCTTCAAACCAGACAGCAAAGACAAACAGAGAAGCAAGTCATGCAAGTCTGACAAGTGCAATCCATAACTCTTCATTAGTATCTAGAATATGCCTTGATCGTTGTCTTTCAGGCTGTCTAGTGCCAAGCCATCTGCAAATGTTATCATGGATGGGAAGAAAATGTCCGAGGATGAAGCGGATGAGGATGAGCAATTTCTTGTGGAGGAGGCAGTCCCTTCACCTGCAGATATTCCTGAGAAGGAGTTGGTGAGTACAAGCTACCACCTAAATGTTCAGATGACATGGAGCAACATTAGCAACATTAACCTGGGATAGTTACTGTATATTTTCTGTTACAGGAACCTGCGCAAGAACTCAACAGTGAAGAGAAACATGGTACATAGTCAAATACTCTTTTCCTCTTTAGTTTCTGCTTCTTTTAAAAGAGGCAGTAGTGCCACTTTGTAGTTGAGGAAAAATACTTTTCACTTTTCTTATCAATGTTCGATTCACTGTAGGTGGCCTTGTGAAAAAGATCCTTGAGACCAAGAAAGACTATGAATCTTCACCATCCTCTCCCAAACCTAAAGATCAGGTATGTTCAGTACAGTTCTATTTGTTTTGTCTCCACTAGAGGGCAGTGTCAGACAACTGAGTCAGTGACTCAGAGCCCTTGTTAGGACTGGCCATCAGTTCTATCAGACATTCTTTCTGTGAAGTTATTTCTCCTACACTGAATGCTTTGACCACATTGAACGGCCCTGTGCAACACTGGTTATTATCAAAAGAAAAGATATAAACAAAAGGGGTGTAGAGGTGTAATTGCACTCCCTTGGAACCACAAAAATATTCCCCTTCAGTGAGGCTGAAGGTCTAATAGCCAGACATGCAACTATGGCTTTTAACAGGCCACACACAATTGATACACACATCAAGATGTCTGGAGTTTAATGAGCTCTGTGTCTGGAGTTGCTCAACACCTTAGATATGCTTCGATATTCAAAATACAGACTTCTCTGTTCTGTGTACAGTTTCAGAGACATCTGCCATCATGGGAACTAGATTTGTAAGCAATCCTGTGGACTGTTTAGTCTCCCCCACATGTGGACTCAGGTTACTGCAGAAAAAAAGAGACAGATTTTCTGTCATCGAGGTTTTCAGCCAGGCTGTATTTTGACAGTGGACGTCCTGGTAGATAGACCTGCATTGACAAAGGGATGAATTACTGTCTTTGCTCATGAGTTCCCACCTGTCAGCTTATTTTTTCGGAGAGGATTTCATTGTTAGTTAAAGTGTGAATCAGTGTGACTCTTGTCTGTATTATTGCGAGGTGGTATATGCTGTCTGCTTTGGGTGGTCCTCTCCAATGAAGCATACTCTCCCAGCATCCCTTGCTTGCTGACCACCCTGACTCTGATGGATGCACTGTTTTGGATTGTCAATCATGCAGAAAGGCCCCTGATCTATTCCCTAACCGTGGCCTCAGACATCATCCCTCATAACTCGCACCTGAAGTTGTCTCAACTTAGCCACAAGAGAACTTCACTTAAATACGTTTGCCCCATTTCCGACCAGCCTTAAACAGGCCTGTTTGATATATTTTTGCAGCCCAACACTTCTTTAAAAAATAATTTATCTAAAACAACAGTCAAACCAAACATTCATCATATCCAAAATAGCAGAGGTCTGTCTTTTTGTAACATGAGCATAGCCTTGAAGGCTTATCCTCATTTTCTTAATACAACCTTCTCAGTTTTCAGGGGTTCCTATTCAGGCTATCCTGTATGGTCTGCTGCAGCGGCAGCTTAGAGCAGGTATGTCTGCACATAGGAACCCTGTCGGCCACCCCGTCGCCCCTCCATCATTATTGGCCTTGCCTCGTCAGCTGTATAAAGAACTATAATGACTTCCTTCCTGACATGAAAGTGTGGAGAGGTCAATCTAATGGAGCCATTTTTTCCCCCTGTAATCATGGTAAAGCACGCTGGGTAAAACATATAAATATTGAGCTTCCTCATTCTATGTGGTATGGCAGGCGTGAAATTTCAGCTGCCACAAATCATTTTTAAAATGCTATTTTTTTAAAAAACAGTGTCTCATTGAGTCACAAACCCCTCTGATTGATCATTTCAGTACCGGAATCTCAACCTTAAGAACATCTTGTCTATTAAGTATAAATCTATTTTTTATGGTATCCCCATTGTGATTTCTGTTCCTTGTCATTTGCTATTGTTAATGCCATTGCCCACCTGCTCCACTGCAGAACCGATGTAAATAAAGGGAATTCTTAAACAGTCCAATGATTGTATTTTGCCATGTCCCATCAGTGTGTGTGAAGAATTTTCTGTATATTTATGGGGATGGCCTTCTTCCTGACCCCTCAGCAGCATTGTATATTATTGCAAGATACTTCTCCTTTTATTTACACAGAATCTGCCCCTTGCAGCAGCTGCGTTTTCATAAGAATTCTTGTGTACTCTTTTCTCCCCACTTCTTTACCCCCATCAAATTAGGCTTGATGAACGCTTGTAATGTATAAATAAACCCTGTGGCATACAAATGGATGACTGTTGAGTGAGAGTCGCAGAGGAGAAGGGCCAGAATACTCTGCAGGATTGTCAAGAAAATAAATACTCGATCTGTGCAGAACCCCCTGTCTTCATAAACATCCAGGGGGTTTGGTGGAAACATAAGGAAATGACACTGTGGCATTCAATTAGTCATATTACTTCTGTCAATGTTATATTGACTTGTAAGATTTGGTCAGGTTTATGAGGTGCACTTACCTCACGTAGAAACATTCTTACATCAGCTTAACTCATAACACATTGATCATGATTACAATTACTACGTCTTTTTTACTTGAAAACTTTTCCATTTTAACTACTTTATGTAAGTATTGTTTTGCATTGGCAGTAACACTGGAAAAAAAAATGGTCGTACCTTGGAGGTTTCCCCCCCACATAGTCCAGGGTGGTGATCTCAGTCGTCTCCCTCAGGGGTTACAGTGACCTAACAACATCCTGTGACCTCCTCGGGCCAAAGCCTTCCTGCACCTCACTGATTCCAAGCTATTTTTATGAGATACTGTGGCTAGACTTTTGGAATGGTCTTCTATAAATGAAAAATAATGGGGAAGCCCATAGTGAAAACATTCACTTTGTAGATCTTGAGGAACACCCCGTAAAACCATTAGGATGTGCTTTGGTGTCTCCAATGGACTTCTTCAACCTAAACCTGGTGATGGGAGAACAATTCACTGGAGTGAAGAGGTGATGGTCTCAACTCACATCTCAGCTTGCTGTGCAACAAACGTAATGTTGATCGCGGCTGATCTCACCATCAATCTGATGACTAGTGTGTAAATTATTGTTTGCATAGGTATTGCTTCATGGAAGCCACTTTGCATGTCAGAGGGTACTTCAAAGAAAGTCTTCCACCTGATTTCAGAAAATCCCTATAAGCAGTAAATCAGTAGATTTGTTTAATGCTTTACTCGTAAATCTTACATTGTAGTGGTTAGCAGCAGCATTACGGTATTCCCATGAGGGCCTTTTGGTTTTCAATTCACTGAAGGATAGTGGAGCACGGATTTCATCAGCTCAACTCAACAAGTGCATTCCAACAATGATAATTGAATTATTGATGCCTATAAGAAGATGGCTATATCTCAACCTACAAGATAAAACTGTTGTCTTAAAACATAAATCTGCCTCCTTTTATTCGTCTTTCTCTTCCCGATTGCCTGAGACTTTCAGCATGGTCTTAGAAACTAGGAATACATCTCCCCCTCCTCCTTTTTTTCGCACTCATCTGAGGCCACCACATCTAAATATTGTTCTGTGGGCGGGGTGAGAAAAGGAAAGTGAGGAGCGCACAGGCCTTGTAGACCCTGACAGGGACCCCCATAAAGCGGTGATTTATATCCACCGGGACAGTGTGTGCACAAACGCGGGGTCATGTTTTCATGCCAGGTTTTTTTTGTTCAACAGAGAAGAAGAAGAAGGGGCAGTGGTAGCAAAGGGACAGCAAATAGAATGAAGCTGTGGGTCCAGTCTGGGCTATGCAGACCAAACTGCAGCCAGGCAGGCCGAATGAACCGCAGAGTGTTTGTCTAGCTGCACGGCTCTCAGCGCCCAGTGGAAAGCCACCCACCTTGTTGGGGGACCGCTGGGCCGAGACATTTCAAACCTCACACTCGTGAACCACCTCAAATAGGCAACAAAGTTGAGGTTGTCCAAAATGTGATGTTGCTTCCTGAAACGAAATGGTAGCAAAAAAAAAGAAAAGATGTTTGATGTCATTTCTGCAGTGTGGTCCAGGTTATCTTCCAAAATTGTGTTCACTGAAATGTCTGGGTTTGTTTGAAGAGATTGCGTGATAAGTCAAACAGTATATGCTCCAGCTATGCTGAGCACATCTAGCCCACTGCCCGAGTGGGCTCTGTGACAGGCTGTGTGTTTTGAAGAGGAAGCTGTCATTTAGTTTACACGCTGTTGCAAGTAGGGTTTCTGCTGCCTCATCAGGGCAGGTGCTCCCATCTGTGTAGCCAAATGGCATAAATTGGGCCAAGACTTGAACTTGAAAGGAGGTCTAAGTGTGGTAGTTGTTACTCAATACTGTAGTAAAATAACCCCACTGCCACAGCCTGTTACTAAAATAAACAAGACCAGAAGACCAAGAGTGCAGGTGGGAGATGTGTGTCCACTGTATGCTTCGCCTGAACCTCTGGTTTCTGTGTGTGTGTGTAAGTGTAAATGTATGTTTATGTCTACTTGAATGTGTGTGGCTTTAGGGTTGCAGTGTTGAGTGTTTTCTCATTACACACACACACAGACACATACACATTCTTCCACAGTCTAGATGCCTTGCGAAGCCCAGCTGAGCAAACATCCTTGGGTTTGCTGCCTACCAAGGGAGGTCCTTCCCTGATACCTTCCCCTCCTTTTAGCCATCAAGGGACTGAGTGGAACTGGGATATTGTGACCCCCTCTAACCCTAATCCCCCCAGCGGAACACCATATACGAGAGGCCTTCACCAGCCAGTACCCCAATTTTAGCTACACAATTCAGCCACACGTTTGATCTTTATATATACAGCGAAGCTGGTAGGATTCCTGCCCAACGTTTTTAGCCTTGAAATCCTAAACCACTAAATGCAGCCTTGCTCTGGCTCTGGGCAGGCATTTAAGACTTTGCTGGCAAAGGTAAAATTCCTTAAGAGAGTTTGTTATGTTTTGGTCCAGTGAAACACAAGTGATTTGTGTGTGTGGTCTGAGACCACTTTCATCATGCAGATAAATGAAACCATTTTTGCTTCTTATAAGTTAGCAGAAATGCAGATGAAACGTTCCTAATAATCCGTCTTGAAAGGCCAGTATGCTTCTAGAATTTATTTTGGCTACTTTAAGATTTATAGATTGAAGGCTCAATTGTTTTTACCACTTCCGTTTTCAGAACTTGGTGTCTGAAGCAGCACGAAACAAAGAGCGGGACTTGGTCACACGGGAGATTGACAGGCTTCGCTCATCGATCCAGACAGTGTGTCGGAGCACCCTGCCACTGGGCAAGATAATGGACTATATCCAGGAGGATATGGATGCAATGAAGACTGAATTGCAGACCTGGCGGCGGGACAACAAGGAACATGCTCAGGCTTTGCTGCAGGAACAGAGGTGAGATGCGCATGCACACACCAGGACTTGCACATCATCCTTTTAAGGTTCATTAGTAGTTCTGCGTTGGATTTAGGAGTTTGAGCGGACAAATTATGAACAAAATTCGCATTCACTAAAATTACTGCAGTGCTCTAAAGAGCTCAGACATCAGAGAAGATGGTGTGTAAATTTCTCAATGAAAACGCAATGCTGCTGCACCAGTGCCGCACCAGTGCAAGTTGTTGCGGACACGTCGCTGCGACCAGTAGTTACATTTCTGGGGAGGTGCATATCATGCCAGCTGTGGGCTACTACACAGGGGACACAGCTAAACATATCCATTCTAGATTACAGTATATGGTTGTGATTATTTGATGCTGTAGCATTGATCATCCATCTTTGTTTGTTGATGCTTCAGAGCGACAGACCGGGCAGTCGAGCCTCTGAAGGCAGAACTCGCTGAACTGGAGCAGCTGATCAAGGACCAGCAGGACAAGATGTGTGCTGTAAAGTCCAACATACTGAAAAATGAAGAGAAGATCCAGAAGATGGTGACTGGAATCAACTTCTCTTCCAGAACCTGAAGTGAGAAACAAGCCCTACCCATGAACACTTCTCCAAAAATGCACTGAAGATGTAAGTTAACAGTTGTTTAGAACAATGTTTTTCTTGAGGATGACGCGGGCTGGAAGAACAAGGAGAGGAGATGGACACAACATACACAACTTAACTGGGAAGTCAACATCACCAGTCAGATGTTGATAAATGTCAACTCTGTACGGTGGTTTTGAGCTTTGGCTCAATTCTGTTGTGATTGGCTGGAGGATAAAGTCCATGGTGAAGTTCGACACGTATCAGCTGCTTTGACTGGCATAAATAGATGAATAAATAAAACTATCCTCTGGATGTACACTCCAGACTAACCCTGTCTTTATATATTATATATCTATAATGGTGCCTTTGTGGAATGAGTTAGTGTACAGCTCATGACTTGAAAGTTGGACTCAGATCGTTTGATTTACTGCGTGGTCCAGTTCATCAGAAAAAGAAGAGCAATCATTGGAGCAGGTTTTTTTCGGTGTAGCTCACCAGTTTTCTTTAGATTTATCTGTTGCCTAGTGTTGTTGCGAGGGCTTCTGTGCACGGACTGTCCCTTTTGCTTGGAGTAATGAGTGAGCCAGTGATCTGGTTCATGATGATGTGTTTGCTGCAGTGTTGTTGGATTAGCTATACAAAGTTACTGAACTATTCCTCTGGCACATTCAATTGGTTGAACAGGAGGAAAGTCAAAATGAATGTTCCAAATCTCTCACATAAATGTCAGACATATGGGGATCCGAAGGGCCCAGTTGACTGACTTGTTACCTACATCTTTGTGGTATCCTGATTGAACTTTGCCTCAGGTCCTTGTACATGACACATTGATCTTCTCTTTTTCTTCCAAATGTTTGTTCCAAACTACTTCCTTGAACTATGTCCACATTATTTCTTCATTCAGCAATACCTCCAGTTTATCTGGTATTTCAGTTACTATCCCACTTTTGAAGCACAGCTGCACTTTGAAGTGTGATACGGGGAAGTACCTTTTTGGATCACTTGTAAAAATGTTTTTAGGAACAAGGCAGTGTTCTTGTTTCTCTCTTTCAGATCTATCTTTATCAAACAAAACATTGACACCCTAACCTAATTTACTTTCAGGGATAAGTATGCCTTAAGGATAGCTGCCATCATGACGGTCCCTCCACTCCATTAGTGCTGTAGGATTTGCCAAACTTCTTCTTTATTGTGATGGAGAAACGATATTTGCTCTGATGGAAAAGTTTTGAGTGAACTTGGAATTCTTTATGAATAAAAAAGAAAGAAGATAATATTGCACCTGCCCCTTTAAAGTACAACCAATAAAACTGTATCACTTGGACTGTGTTCTTCTTTAATGAACATCGGAGGCTAAAAGGAGAAACTGATATTTCAGGTAACTGATGGTTTCCTGATGCCCCCTATTAGTTCTGCATTAATTTGATAGAATTATCTTTTCTTCTCCCTCTTTGTAGATGAAGAAATTGTTTCGATACCGAAAACCTCACTTTGATATTGTTATATGCAGGTGAGGTCATTACCCTTAAATACCACGGGCACTCTGGCAGGCTGTCAGCTGCTGTCAATCAAAAACAGACACCAACACACCTCCAGCCAGCTGAGACGAAAAGGAGAGTAACTGATATCCCCCCCCTTTTTTATTAATCATGCAATGATCAATACATTGGAAAACATATTAGCATTATTTTTGACTGCAAAACGGGATGATTAAAAACATTCCTATTGTTTTTTTTTTAGAAATGCAGTTTCTGAATGTAGCTGGTAAGATAACATGAAGCAATACCGACCTGATAATTGTAGGAGACAGAAGATTTGAGGTGTGAGTGAAGATAACTTCCATGGTTTTCCTCAATATTTCAATAATGTCATTTCTGTTTAGTCTCTATGTATGAATGAAACAAATAACAAAACAAGATATGGGCAGTCAACAATGATGTATGTCACTGCTACTGCGACATTTAAAGGATAGTACAGAACTTGACATCATATCCATGCAGTATCCAACTGTTTGTTTTACTGCAGGGAACTTTCCAGAATACAAACTGCTTCTATTTGCACTAAATTGTTAACAATCTACTTGATTTGTCTCTATTGGATTGACCAATTTTTTAGATGTTTATTTTTTCATTCTGCCCTTTAACATGAGCTGCATCAAAGCGTCATTGGGATGACTACATCACACCGTTCGACGGGTCACTGAAATCAAATAATTTGGTTATTAAAGATGATAAAAAAATTGTCATATGCTTTTCATTTAATCATGACAGTGATTTGAACTTGTCTGTGAAGATTCTCGGTGATCCAGGTCACTTTATATCTGTACAAAGGCATCAGAACTTGATTTGAGTTTCTTCATGAAGCCTTTTGGGGAAGTGGTTGGTCGTGAAACGTCCTAAAGAAACTCAAACAAGTCCTTTTGCCTTTGCATGTTTTTTTGATAAATGGGACCATGAATTCATATTGTATTGATTTTGACTGGACATCATTGTTTCCATTGAGATGTTCTATATCTTCCATCTTTTTTCTTCAATATCCTCTAAAACCTATCTTTTCTATTTCTGCTGTGTTCTTACGCCACTAGAAATACTGAATGGATGGCTGATAATACGTCTGCTAATACATAAATGAGTTTTCTGATATTTCATATGTCATGGCTTTAGATAATTAGTTGACGGAATCAATTATACACGGTTGTCGAATTATATCCTTATTTTAATTGGCGCAAACAACCAACACTTGCTTATGTGCAGTTATGTACTGCTGCAGAGGGGCAGATTTTATGTTATTAGACTGTGAAGTTAAATCCTCGTTTTAAAAAAGGCACACTGAATTGCCTCAGTGTGAAATATCTTTGTTAATGGACGTCATTTAATTCCTTATTAGAGCAATTCACTCTGAGGATTTAATGGTCTGCGTATATCATCGTCACCATTAGTCAGCCGTTTGTGTTATCAGTATTACGTTCAGTCCATCACACAGAAATCCAATTTCTAAATCTGTCCCGCAAAGACTGTTTGTACTTCTAATCTTATATGAGAGAACTAATCCCGCTGTAATCTATTTCTATCATATATTTAGTTTTTCTGTAAACTGTACATTATGTATATGTGGAGATTGTAACATAGTTGAAATAATTCTATAATTTTGTAGTGGAGTGAAATAAATGGCTATGAACAATAAATGTGTCTGTCTTTTTTTCAAGGGTCAAAAGAGATTAGTGACTCGGGGGCCAAATTAAACTCTCTTGAAGACCGTTTTTGTGTGTGATTTATTTTTTCTGAAGCCTCATCCTCCATGACAGAAGTAAAACGTCTGACTTGCTTGTCATAACCCCATTAGGAGTAACTTTTCTTTGGCAGGCCACAACCAGCTGCATAACACACAAAGCATTGTAAAGCCCCTTTAACAACTATTAAGCAAGATTTGGATGGACAGACTATTTGTTATGCAAGTCTGAGATCGGGCTGAAGGCCCTTTGCACGAGGCGTGGACACCTGCTTTGATCAAATACTCCTGGCCCCAGTCTCAAAAGGTTGATTTTAAAAAAGACTGCAGCAGAGTCCAAGAAAAGGACAGCTGCATTGTCCCTGTGCGTTCGGGGTTCTACATGGAAGTGACCCAAAGACGTGGCCGCCCCTTCACTGTTAATTAAGCCTCGCAGTTGATTTTGTCCTTTGAATTTCACAATGGTTCATGTTGCTAATGGGTGAGTACAGCTTTCACTTCATGTGGTCCGTCGTAACATACTAATCCTTTAACCTTTTATCTTGACTCCTTCGTTAATCTTGAAAATTAACTGCACTTTGTCTGGATATAATACACGGCTAGAAACTGGAGTGGGCAGGTAGCCTCTCCCAAATCCGCCTGTGGTGACCAGCGTAAAGCATGAATGGAGTTTACACAGTTTAAACCTCTGAACGATCGTCCACAGCTTGTTGGCTTTTTATGATGCATGTGAACCCTGATTAAATATTTGAGCTTTTTCCCCGGCCAGGTGTATCTGAGTTCAGACTAATTCCATTAGATTAATTATGCAGAATGTGTGTTTTATTCTCCAGGTCATGTGATCGTTTTGGAGTAGAATCCTAATGCATCATAAAAATCTTTATTTCGCTGTCACGTGCAAATGAATATTACTTCTTATTGCTGTAATTGTTTTTATAATTGGATTTCCTTTTCCACTATTAATAGCCTTTGTTTACAGAGCTTGATGTCTGTACACAACCTGTTACACATGGCCCTGTTGACCTGTCCATCTATTTTCAGAGCTCCACCAGAGGCTGCGTGACTATGGTTCATCAGGCAGGATCCATGAATTCATGCCTCCCGAGTGTATGTTACCCACCAAAAAGTTACTCACCACAGATGAACAGTTCAAAAGATCCGGACTTCCTGCAGTGCAGCCAGCAAACAGAAGATCTTCTCCCTGAGCACACTGGGATATACACACTGCACTTCATTCTTTGAACTTCTCTTTGACCTTTTGAAAGCAACATATTGTAACCACTTCACATTCAAATAAAAGCTTCAAACGCATTTGGATGTGCACTGACTTGTAATAGAGAGAACTGCTGCTCTGTCATTCCCAATCCACACCCCTGTTGTTGTACTGTATAACTTGGTTTGATCAGTATGATCACCAGCTCACATAATCCCTGAACCTAGTGTTTTTGTGTGTTCACTACCAGACTTTTATCTCTATAAACAGATTCTGTATATGAATGTTGTAGAAGAAGAATTGAGTAATCACTTCAGAGCAGGGTTTGAGCTCGCTGACGGATCTGCTTAGACTCATGCGTGTGCGACTCACATCCATGGTTGACTTGGATCGGGCGGTGAAGCCAGCTATTCATAAACCTTGACTGTCTCATGTCAACGCATGGTGAGGGATGTCACAACAGTAAAACCAAAACTTCACCTCATCCTAAAACATTGTTACTGTCCTCTGTCCCTGCCTAGTGTCAACGCCTGTCCTCCTTCCAATAACATTTCTCCTCAGTCAACATCAAATTAGGACTTGTTTGGCTCTCGAAACTCAAAGTTTCAGACTGTGACTTGCTCGAGAATTGCTTGTTTGGATTTGGGACTTGACTCGTGACTTGCTTTTTCTCCTCTGAGGACTTGAGAGTTCTTGAGAAGTAAATGCTTGAGACTAAACACTTGCAAGAAAGTTGTTGCTACATAACTGCCACAGACACAGCACAATATTAACAAATAGATAAGTAGATTGTTTCCACTTTTCCACATTCCACAAGGTAATACAGCAGGGCATCTTATCATCTTTAAAAATGTACTTGCATTGATTTGTTTGTTGAATACTTTTCAGTTTGCATGTTGCTGTAAGAGGTTAAAGACATTAGTAGTGCTGCTGTTTTTAAAGTGACGCTGCCCCTTTAAATGATCTGCGCCCAGTCAGGAAGTCACGCAGCGAGCTGGGCGTCGCGCGTCGTCACAGTTTGTTTATTTTGATGTCTCTTGTGTGATTGAGTCCGTCAGGGCCCCCTGCTGTGTCGATCTCCTGCCACATTGTGCACCGCAGCGGTTCGAGGGTCCGACACCACCGGAGCATGGCCGACGGTCCAGCGGCTGGAGGTGACGAGCCGCCCAGCATCACTTTCCCTCCGCTCATCACCGTGTCTGATCTGCCCGTTGCCTCCGCTGCAGGTAACACGGCTCAGCCAGCTGATGATTCATCCGTCCTCCCCGACGGACCGTGTTTCATTCACAGTGCTGCATGTGAGAGAGGACAGCAGACAACTCGAGGCTCTGACATTCATCACAAACATGACAGACGAGTTGTTCAGGGTTTAATCAGATTCAAAACAACATAGTTCCATGAGTCCAGGGGTTTACTTTCTTGGAAACACATCTGCATGTTTGTATGATAACAGTGATAGTGGTATGATATGACCAAGGGGCTGACTTGCATAAATAGAGAAGGGATGGACATAATACTGTAGCACCTGCACCATATAATGTAATGAGTCACAGTTGTTGGTATACATATATACAGTAGTTCTGCATTAAAATGCAGTATAATACACAGTTGTTCTGGGTACTGTGGGCCCCTCCTGTCAGTCTATGCACCACCTGGAACCACCAGCTGTCCATGAGGGGACGAAACATTAGAATAATTTCACTATAATTACTGGTTCTTCCTACATTCAGGATCAAAGACTACTGTTATGTAATTAAGTGATATGCAGGATCCTTGAATGGAATTCGCCCTGGCTTGATGTGAAATTTGAATACTAAACATAAAAACATTGCGGTTATTATAGGACCAGATTTGATGGTGGAGCTGGATAAATCTGTGTGTCCTCACCAGGCCGCAACCTGAAGGAATGGCTGCAGGAGCAGTTTAGTGACAAACCTCTGGAGCAGGATGACATGCGGCTTCACAACGCGGCCTATGTGGGAGATCTGGACACCCTGAGGAACCTGCTGGAGGAAGACACCTTCGCACAGTAAGAGTCATAATAATAAAATATATCTCCAACAAGATTGGTTAATAACTATTTCTGAATTGCATTAGTAGCAATTTGTACGTGCACCTGACAAGAACATCCTTTATTCCATTGTAGTCGCTCTCCTCTGTTCCAGCGGTAAAGAATCGTGTGTTTCAACCTTACTGCAGAACGTGTACGGCACTAAGTGGTTTGTGGTTTCTGTGCGGTGTGGGTTTCTTCAGCAGTTTTGCTGAGTGACACACATGCTATACAGAATATGTCATCACACTCCCCGATCACAAAACATTCTTCTATTTCATAACACAGGCCGTGTGTAGGCACTTTTATTTTCATTACTTTACAATATTAATGAAGACCGTAGCCATGTGTTCATTAGGGTAAGCTGCTGTGGGGGTCTCCTTGAAACCAAATCCACATTTTAAATCTAATTTCCTGCCATTTTCAATATTTGATAAATGATTATTTTATATATATGTTAAAACAATGTATTATATCGGCCCTTTGGATATCACACACAAACGCCTCACGCCAGAGTTGGAGGCAGGATGTCTGTATAGAAGTACTAGCAGCTCTGCTGCTGACAGTATCAGATCAGCCTAGTGACACACAGTAATACATTTGATAATCCTTCCTCTCTTCCATCGTTGTCAGGCGGATCAATGAGAAGTCTGTGTGGTGTTGTGGCTGTCTGCCCTGCACTCCTCTGCGGATCGCAGCCACCGCAGGACACGCCGCCTGCGTGGCTTATCTGATTGCCCAGGGAGCCGATGTGGACCTAGTGGATGTGAAAGGCCAAACAGCTCTGTACGTCGCTGTCGTGAACGGCCACCTGGACTGTGTCCGGATCCTCCTGGAAGCTGGAGCCGACCCCAACGGAAGCCGCCACCACCGCAGTACACCGCTGTACCACGCTGCGCGGGTGGGACGGCTGGACATACTGCAGGAACTCATCAGGTGAGGTCATGAAAGGACTACATTAACTGTTACATAACGCGTCTTCATCCACTAGATTTTAAATTGGTTTGACAGTATCCATGGTAACCTGTTTCCAGGTTCAGTGCTGATGTCGACATCGATCACCAGCTGGGTCCCCGGCTCCTCTTAAGTGCCCGTACCCTCAACACTTTAGTGGTGTGTCCCCTGTACATCAGCGCTGCCTACCACCACCTCCACTGCTTCCGGGTGCTGCTCCAGGCCGGCGCTCAGCCCGACTTCAACTACACAGGGCCTGTTTGCCATGAGGCTCTGACTCGCGGCCTGGCCTCCTGCCTCCTGGATGCTGTGCTGCGACATGGATGCGAGGTAGCCTTCATCCACCTGCTGCTGGACCACGGGGCGAACACGGCCCTTGTGCCCTGGGGCGAGTCTGAGCTGGAGGCTCTTAACCGAAGGAAAGTAGATCTGGAGGCGCTCAAGGTCTTCCTGGAGGCGAGGAGTGAGTCAAAGTGATGTATTACCGTAGTTAAATGAATATGTAGGGATAGGTTTTACACTTGTAAATGAACATGAGTGATGAACCTAAAGACACTTTGCGTATACTGTTGTACTGTTGCAGCAGCTAAGGAAATCTTTCTTACGTCTCTCCTCAGGATGCCCTCGCCGGCTGACCCACCTGTGTCGGATCAGCATCCGCAGAGCGATGGGGAAAAAAAGTCTAAACCACATACCATCACTACCACTGCCACAGCCCATCAAGAACTTCCTGCTGCACCAAAACTAACAACCTGCCACCTTCTGCTCTTCTGCTCATCGCAGCCTCCAAGGAAAAGATTATCTTCAGCTGGCCCAAAGTACTAATTGCTTATTTATTTGTAATATACATATGATTATATTATTATAATGAAATAAATGAATACTGTCAATTACATGTTGTGCCATTTGATCTCAGGCAGATTGAATGGTGTCTCTACATCCCGTATCTGTACATTCATCCTGGAGATAACCAGAGACGACATGCAGTGCAAGACTAACATAGCAAATCAAATCAGATGAATAATCCTGCATTCTAGCTGAACATTAGCCGAGAAGTTCACATGTACTTATTGTAAGTAGGAGACTTGTAGAACACTGTTATAGCACGTTTGACTAAACTTCATGTGACAGTTTGATCGTTTTGAACAGTAAAAAAAAAAGTTTATGCTGAGTATAAAGGCGTTGCTCTACTTTCTATTTGTTACCCAGAAAGCTGCTCTCTCTCTCTGGATCTATTCTACTTCATGTTGACTGGGAAAGTCCGTGGCTCCGTCTTCTCTGTGTATTCTGCTTTGTATATCTTATCTGTGTTTGCATAAGTAAATGTGAAATGATCCTTTATTCTCTCCCGTGTGTTTTGTATCATCAAACCTTCAGGGATGACGGCGTCCAACCACCAGAGTGTAGAGATTCTTCATAAGTAGCAAAGTCAACACTGGAGAATTATTCCTTCTCTTTTCTTCACAACCACTTCCAAGTGGAGATCTGCTGCATGTCACGTGGCCAGATTCTCCACAGTTCTGATTTAGTCGGATCCAGTGAGAGAAAAATCATTTCTCTGTCAATGTCAGAGCTACGAAAAAACCTTTTCCACAGGTTCGTACTCAGGGAAATTTATGGGGTTTAAGTTTCCTGCCCGCGGAGCCACATGTGAAATGCCACTGGCCTGGGATTGAATCCAATTAGTAACTTGTCTGAAATACAACATAAGTGTTAAAGGTGAGCACGCTGGCTCCATTAAACACTCAAGTAGAGCTGGATTTTAACATGAAGTCGTCGGAGAAGAAGCTCTCAATAAGAGAATTTGGGTGAAGTTAATATGAGATCTTGTTGACCAGTTACCAAACTGATAATAACAACGTGATAGTTCTTTTCTTCTCATCCCGTCAGCTGTGTAGCAACTCGTGATTATCTCTGGAGGAGGTGATACGACTGAATACAAGCTGTGGACGATGTCATTTGTTATTGTTATGAAGCTGATACACAGGTGATGTCATGATATAATGAATTTTGAGAAACTCATATTCGGCTGAAAGCCAACTGGCCGTGTGGAAGATGCAGCTTGGGAACCCTGAGCGGAGGCAGCAGGAAGCACAGCAGCAGGACGAGAGGAGGGTTTTCTAATCCAGAAGGCTTTGCCAAAGACGTAATTGTCTTCCTAAACAATCTATGGGAGAAATTAAAGATGATGTGTGATGTGTTTTACAGTATGTTTAAGATCTAAATCGCTCCATTTATCTTTCAGCATTCATTCCTTTAAAGATTAAACGTATCGTTTGCTTCTCCCTGAACGGACATTTCATGAGAATGTAACGGCCCCTCAAGGAGCAAAGACCGGATGGTGAAACTCAGAGCTGGTACCATTAAATAAATTGTGTAATATTAAATTATTTAATAAGTGGAAATACAATTGAAAATGTATTTTGTGTCAACCTGTCGTAAGCTGCTCCTCAATCAGTGAGCACTTAATGGAACAGAGCTACACAAGTGTTACCACGAGGTCTCTAGATGGCACTGTCTTCCCTTCAAGCGTGGCAGATATCTGCTCCTCTCACCATCTCTCCTTCTTCCATCCTTCCTCTTCTTTCACATGTCGGCCTTCGTTCCCATGTATTTTTATTACCCCTCATTTCTCTTCTTCCATTTCTCTCCGTCTATCCTCGGTCAGCGTCCCCTGAGTTCGGTGCACCATCTGCTTCCGAGCGCCTCGTCCTCTCAGAACTCCTAGAAGATAGTCTCTCATTATCAGAACACGCACCAACACAGAATTAGCTCCTTTGCACCAGTGCAGAGTGAAGCAGACTGGACAATTAGTGAACCACCGTCTTCCTGTGGGGAGTTTCCACTGCTCTTTCAAGTCAAACTTATTTCATGGTGATGTTCAATGTGGATAAATTCATTAGTTTATTAGAGACGTGAAAGATGTCCCTTTAGATTCAAGACAAACTCTCTAAAGAGGTTTCAGTTGCACAGACTCAATTCCCTTCTGAAGGTATGATACCTAATCTCATCATCTTTTTATTGATGTTCATTGGTTTGCACATTCAAAACATTATGTTAACACAACAGATTTTCTGTGACCCTGCCTCTGCAGGAGAGGAGAAGCCGAGCTCGTTTTATTTCCTCTGCAAACCAGTGGGAGGCTGGTAAGCTTAATGGGGTTGTTCATTCCTGAGTTTATTTGCACCGCAAACTGCTATCAAAATCTCAACAGCCTCCTCTAATATCACCGCAGTGTTCCGCTTCAACTGGGGACCAGTGTGCTCAGGGATGTTAAACGCAGTGAAGCCTTTGTTTTAAGAGGCTGAACTCCTCATGGGGTGACCAAAGCTTTTAGACATCGATTAACGGTTGTTTCCAACGATCAGGTCTTTTCACACGAAACTCTGAATGATGTCTTGAATATGTTGGTAGTGTGAATTTGAAATATATATACTGTGTGTGTGTGCGTGCGTGCGTGCGTGCGTGCGTGCGTGCGTGCGTGCGTGCGTGCGTGCGTGCGTGCGTGCGTGCGTGCGTGCGTGCGTGCGTGCGTGCGTGCATAAAATAAATAATGTGAGTTAGTGAAAATATAGCTGGTTTGGATCAAAACTCCCATAAAACATGTTGAGCTGTTCCTCCACAGTCACTTGTGTCTTCTTCTTCTTCTTCTTCTTCTTCTTCTTCTTCTTCTTCTTCTTCTTCTTCTTCTTCTTCTTCTTCTTCTTCTTCCTCAGGCCGCCTGCTGTCCTGCATTTGCACAGGCGAGTAGCTTGTTACCATTTGGTAATTGACACGCTATTTCATTTGAATGATCTCACTCCAAAGGCCTTTTGGAACTCTTACACACACACACACACACACACACACACACACACACACACACACGCAGGTATTCTGCATCTGACCCAGTGCAATTAGAGCTTGACGTGCCTTTTCATTGCCACACAGCAAGAGCAGCGGACTTTGTCTAAACATATAATATATACCATGACTCACATTCGAAGAAAAAAAAGCAAGACGACATTAAACTGAGTTTGTCGTTAAGCGGTCCAAGAAAAACAGCCTCTTTCCGTTTGAGCTCGTGTCAGATCAGTTCAACAGGAAAGCTTGGGTGTGGATGAATGAGTCTGAAAATAGTGATCATTTTTCATTTTTGTGTCATACTGTAACCCTGCACATGTGGATGTGTAGAGCCGAGACTCCAGGAGCACTTTTCCTCCATTAAACCCCTCATCAGTGCTCCGGTGCAACACACAGGGAATTCCTTCAGCTTTATTGATATAATTAAGAAGTATATGGGTGGAATGATTGAAAGAATCGTTCTTGTAAGAGTGTTCTTCAATTAAAAACCTCAGAGTGGCTTAATGAGTCTTAATTTGACTGTTTTCCAAAGAAGCCGGTAGTAGTGAAATGTGGCATGGGCAGGAAGGATGTGAAGTGATTGCTTCTGTAATTACTGTTGCAGTCTGTTACTTGGCACTTATACTTAATTAGTTCCCTCTCATTTGACTGATGTTTAGTTATTGCGTGTGTAATAAAGCCCGTCTGATCTGGTCGGCTGTTCAAGGACAATGAAGCTGTAGAAATGAGAACAATGTCAGGTGAAGGAAGAATATACATTTACATTTGTTACATACGATAGTACGTTCTGTCAGTGCCAGTGAACTGTACCTCCCCCAGAAGACTCCAGAGACTGTGATGATTAATGACCTTTCATTTAGTGTCACTGATCGTCACACAGTCCTCTCAAGATGAATACTAATACCTCCATAATGTAGAAAATACTTTATTCTGTGCTTCAATCTAGTCAAATGTCCTTTGTTTTATAACCAACAAGCACATGCAGAGGTTGCAACATCTGTCCTCGGGCCAAAGTGCCGTTGGCGTGTTTAATCTAATGTTGTCCTCCCGTGAAGATGAACAATTAACTGTGTTTGGACATCGAGCAGAGCAGGAGTCAAAGCTTGTGAATAAACTAAAGTATTTCTGCTGTGTTTCTGCGTTGTGAGTTTGGGGATCAGCTAATGGCAGCACGACCACGTCTATTACACCAAACTGCATGTTTAATTACTTCCCTCGACCCGGGCCACTCATGGGAAGGATTTTCCGCCACCAAGAAGATGCTGTGGTTTTGGAGGAAGGGATAGCTTGGATGGGGTACAAAGCTTTGGACGTCGGGGTTATGGGGACTGTGGATTTGAATGGTAGTGGGTGGGATGTTCCTCAGACAAAAAGAGCCAAGAACCGTCGGGCAGCGTCCCAAACCACTGCTTGACAACAACATGGCCAAGAAGAAATCCCAGTTTAACAGAGGAGAGAGGAGAAGAGGAAGAGAGTCATTCAGTGGCCGCCACTGTGGGAATGTTATAAACTGTGCTTTCCTGAGGGCTTGGGAATCCCACACCAGAGCTGAAACCTGTGGGCATGGAAAACTGGGCCTGTCTCCCCCAAGAGACGAACTTTCAGTTGAAGAGTAACATCACTTGATCACTTGGTGTGGGGGAGCTGGCAGTGACGCACTTTCTGTTCTGTAACATCGGGTCGGACTGACAGAATACTGAATGTAAACATTAAAACTAAGCAACTACTGCTCTCCACTTTGGACAAAATTGCCATTTCACTGTTAGACACATGAATTCTGGGTCATAATGGACCATGAGCATTTCCGAAAGACTGACGTCAGAGTCCAACATTCAACTTCACACCGCAACCTTCACGACCCATGACTGGATTAATAACCAGGCAAACTGTAACTGAGGGTCTTTAATTAGCCCACATATTTCTACAAATATCGATATCAGCTCATCTGTCAGGTATCGATGTGTTTTTTCTTTCAGATATTAAGCATTGAGATACATTAATGCTTTAACATTTTGATTTTGCTTCAGATTTGTAAATTGGTATTATGAAACCCAAAGTTTCAGACTCAGGACTTGACTGTGGAAAACAATGACTCCGTCCCACCCCTGGTCGATACCATGGGTCCTCCCCAGTAATGGAGTGTAGGCTGAGAGCAGCGCTGCACTGCGTGAAGCCGACATCCTGTTCTCAGTGATCCAATGCAGCGCCTTCAGTTTCAAACGAGTCCCAGTGAACGAGGAGCGTGTTTGCATGTGTGTATCTGTGTGTGTTTGAAGGGGGATGGAGTTATCTAGATGTCATAAAGATCTAGGATCTGTTTTAAGGGAGACATGTCAAAGAGTGAGTGTCCATGAAGGGGGGGGGGGGGGGGGGGGGTCCGGGGGGGGGTGTGTGTGTGGT
>CAAKHC010002479.1:0-45638 GCA_901007825.1 Macroramphosus scolopax
CACTGTCAGACTCTTCTGGCTGTAGCGACTCTGTACCCAAGCCACGGGAATCCGCATCCCCATAGCCCCCGGAGGCTGCTAAGGAGGCATCTGTCTCCCCCTCAACTGCACCCCCAGTTGTACTCACCGCTGCCGTTCCAGGTGCCGGTTCCATGATACCCCTCTTGATGAGCCGTTGTGCAATACTGGCCTGTATTTGTGCCTTTCTGGCCCCTCCAGAAACAGAGATCTTATACTCTTTTGCAATTGCTAATAATTCGTTTTTCGTGCACTGGTTTAATGTTTCTCCAGTAAGAAGTGGTGCCAATTTATCCTGTCCAGCAAACATTTCTCAACACAATTATCGACTAACGCTGCCAATCTCGACCAACAAACGAACACGTGCAAAACGAGCAAAAGTACAACCTAATTATCTGCCAATCTCAAGTAACAGTACAATCAAATTACGATCTCCTAACCACCTCAACCAACTAAATAAAGTGACTTTCAAACGCATCAGAAGAAAAAGAAAAACAATTAATTAATTAGCCTAAATTGTTTAACAAAAACCGAGCTCCCAATCCATGTTATAATTTGGACCCAATTTTGAACCCAAACCAACACATAGATCAGATCGGACGAGCCCCCAAATTATGTTACGACCCGTGTGATCTAGGATACGGATCGCCACATAATTAACGAAAACAACAGCAATTTTATGAGTGAAACGGAATTTATTACTTAAAGTGTTAATTAATATAACTTAATTGAATTATACAAAAATAAATGGAACATATGGACAAAACAGAACAACAGAACAGAACTAACTTACTCTAACCAATAACAAACGATAACTACAACTAAACAAACGAAAGATTCCCCACAGGGAACTTCAGCAGCAAATCATGCACTTAAAGGTTGAGTGGGGAAAGGGAGGAATCGAGCCTCCGCTCGCACTGTTGAGCGCTGTCACTTCCCCCCCCGACTGTCAAATTCACCCAGCTTTTAAAAGTGAGCTTGCAGCCGCCCAGCTGGTCGTTGTCCTGGCGACGAGATCGGGGGACCAATCGGTGGGGTTGATCACTCCCCATGTGACGTTCAGTCCCCGCCCCGTGCCGAGGATGCAGTTGTTCCGAATCAGGCAATCATGCCTGATCAGCACTCCTCCCCTTTGCGCTGCGAACCAAATACAAAACCACACAACAACACAACCTAATAACAATAACCACGGCCACTGGCCGTAACAACAAGCAAATACAGCAGGCTTCCACACCAAACAGGTGAGCTGCTGAAGGTCCATCCCTGTATTAGTGTAAAAATAACACACCATGACCAGAGAGCATGAAGGAATGCATTGTATCCTGAGTGATACCAGAGGGGTCCTGTGGCTCTAATGTCACCACACACACAGCTCACACTCACACCACCATTTAGCAGTGTACTGTACCTTTAAATACACTAAAGCATTATGGCCAGCGCTGTCAGAGTGCTAGAACACACATCACACATCAATTATTAACAGCTGATCTTTGAGAAGCACAAATGCTAACCCTAACCAACAGCATCGACTGTCTCAGACCCTGCCACACATTGAAACAGCGCTGTTTTGTCACATGCACATATCTCTTCTTGTCACGTCCCATCAAACTCACACGCAAATATATCAAACTAAATCAATTAGAAGCGTTGAGGCCTCACTCAGCTGTGTTGACTTAGCGCTTTAGCTCAGCCGCAGCGAGGATGAGAATCTCTAGCACAAGCTGACCCAGTTAAATAAGAGGGTACAACACAGTACATACCTACATGGACAGCAGGATTCAGCGGGCAGCCAGACTCACTGCAGCCAACAGTGATATGTCACTGGGTGTGTGATGTGACAGTACCATGGTGTGTGTATGTGTGGGTGAGTGAGTGAGTGTCCACAAACAGGAACTATGGCATGGGTGTGCCCGGCTAAAACAGAAGCAGATGATGTGGTAAATGCAGATGTTTGGTCAGAGAGGCAATAAAGCATGTTTCCTGTACAGCGAGGCCAACGGGAGTTCATATAAGCACACACACATACATACACCGTCGTTTTCATTGAATGCAGTCAATTGCAATTTCCACTGAATAATAGTGTTCCTGAGGTTCAATTATGGCGAGAACTGGTACATTCTTGCTTTAAAATCATATTATAGGAGTAGCATGACATGTAGTCATGTTGCTTTTTCAGCTCATCGTCAACCCCGCCCCCCACACACACACACATACACCCTTGGACACGCACAAGCTACGCTACAACCACAACAACCAATAAAAGCATGGATATTCAAATTCAGTGGGTGGTGGTTCATGTTCAGTTAAATGACAGAGCTGGTCATCCAACCGAGAAGCTAACCAACACATTTAGTTTATTTGTATCCCTGGGAAGGACTTCAATGCTTCTCCACAGCCCGGTGCATCAACATAATGCAGAGCACACACACACTGACATATCTTTATCTGATATATAACTATGGCAACACAAGGCAAAGTGTTAACTCAGAGCAACAAAGGAAAACGTCTTGCAGGACTCAAACAGAGCTGGTGTGTTTTAATGTGAGTTATGCTGCTCAGCAGGACGTTTACAGCTGGGCAATAAAACAGCCCAGCACACCGACACACACACACACACCCACACAGCTTCTACTATTAAAGAATGGATTCACGCTGGAGGACGAATGCAAACCTGAATTGCAGCACTTCACTGTACATGCTCGTATCTTTCCATTGCCTGTCAATATGTACCAGGACAGTCAGTTAATTGAGCAGATTAGGTGACCTGGAAGATTTTGAATCTAATCTCCATATTAATGCAGGCCCTCGGGGGACAGGCATGGGGAGGGTACCCCCCCTCCCTCTTCCATCACTTACAGTGGCTGCACTCTCATGCCAGGCAGGCGAAAGAATTCTCTGCTCATTATGACACAGTGTTTCATTGGTGACCAAGAGCAAAAACCATGATTCAGATTGATGGGTAAATAAGGATTAAAGACTTCACGGAGCTAACCTCACAAGAAAAGTAGTAATAGATTGTTCTGGATGTTTAATGATAAGCATCTTTTCACATGACAGACTGAATGATTCTCTGGCTCAAATGTTCATAAACTCCTTCACTGTATAGTTCACTCTAAACCTTCATGAACACTCCAGATGATTAAAATTCATATAGTCTGGTGGACTCGACATTCCCACGTCAGCTCCGACCTTTCATGATCTCAAACGTTTGGCCCTCAAAGAGACACTTTAATAAGGCGATGACCGCACGGATCAAAAGAGCCGCTGTCTGCCTCAAAAGCTCATTTGGCCCGAACCGTGGCACATCTCCTTCTCCCATGGTCGGAGACTGACCCCATTGCCATGGTTACTCCAGTCTAATATCTGTGCAAATGCCCTGTCCCTGCATGGGAAGACCCACTGCTGGCCAGAGACTGACTGCCCCCTCACACACAAACAGCTGGGCAATGTATTGAATATACTCACTGTATCATGCCATCTTCTTCTTCTTTTATTCCTAGACGCCTGCAGTGTTGTAACATGCAGCCGGGTCTAATTGTTGAAATTCTTATGTTTGTATCCAGACTTGAATTTAGTGTCCACTGTATTATTACACTTGAATTTATATTGAAAATTATAGGAAATTATATCATATTATATATTTCATTATAAACAATTCCCCTGGCTCGACAGATGTACGCTGTATTGCAGCACAGGCCGTATTCTTTCAGCAATTCATCCATCCACAAGTATGCAAAGGTTTCTCTAACCCCAGCCCGCTGTGACCTTCAGGAATCTAAATACTCAGCACATGTATCACATCAAACAGCACCCTGACTGTGGATTTACAATAGCATGACCCAAGAGGTCGTTCAGCCTCGGCGACTCCTTCAGTCAGACAAATCAAAGCACTGGTGCATCTCAATGCAACTTCATTAAGTTATTGACCGACCTGCAAAAGAATCAGCCTCGTCTATAACTTACATTCAAGCTTCGACAAACAACTGAAAAAGCAACCATGTACATCAACAGAGACAATTCTTTGTGTTTTCTCCCTTTGAGGACTCCTTCAGCCTGAAGACAGAAGGTGTGCACATCTGTCCCAGTGTGACAGATTCACTGCCTCTCAGTCCTGTCCGTGACAGCCAGCTTTCATTCCTTCATGTGTGCCCAAACCCAGAGCGACAGGCTGCAACATGCCAAATGAATGACATATGAAGTGAAACCCAGATAGAGACAAGAAAATCCAGGATAATAAAACAAGGCCTTCTAGTGCACAAACACACACTTCCTCTAATAAAAGAAAAACATTGGAGTTCAAGACTCAATCAATTTTGCAGCCTGTAGAGCGAGTAGAACCACATGTTTTTCATAAGTCCTCGAGCAGAGCAGGGTGAGGTAATGATGAAGTCATCTCTGTCCTCAGTCGGGACAGGTTCAAATTTACTGGGCCGTGTGCATTTTAAACGTCTCGGAGCTCACCAACACACAGATATGCAGTTTAATTTATTAACTTACAGTTGCTATCGAGACCAATATCAAGCGACTTCTTCTTTTGACACCTGCCGCGTAAGAAGCTCCCCTTTTAAGCTGAATTACATATTGTCCTCCTTCATATTGCCCCCTAATTTTTTGGTTAAACATTTCCAAGCAATCAAGGTCAGACACGCGTCATTAATGGTCCCTGCACACAACACACATACAGCTCAACCACTGCCATTCTGTTATAAGTGTCACTTAATCAATGACGATGTAATTTCCTTTCCTCCAACAGGGTGGACACTGTGCTTCCTGTGCCTTGCCAAGAGAATTATTATTAGCTGAAATCTTTGGATGTTCTGGTTTTTATCAAGTCATTCAAGAGGGGAAAGAAAATAAACTGAAAAGGGGAACAACTCAAAGGCTGGTGCAGAAATGTTGATATTAGCTAATGTTATTTCGTAAACTCTGTAAATGTCAACACTACGTCTTTCACAATTACAGCATGGCAACACAACTCCAGGATGTGCTCAATCAGGCTAAACAAAACACAAATAGCATATATTTTTTTATCTGTTGTTTAAGTTTATCTTCCTCCTCTTCACTCCGACTTGTAACAAGAGCCAGAACACTCACCGTTTTGCCTCCCTGAAGTCGCGAGCATCTGCAATATTCATGATGACCTGATGGAGTTTTTGCACCAAAACAAGAATGAAAATGTCCTCGACGAAAAACAATAGAATATAGAAAGTCCCAGGAGAAATTCAAAAGGAAGTTGCCAGCTCACAGAGTCAAACAGATGGAGGCTAATTCCCTTTTTAGATTTCAGGTCCATTTGGTGAACATTTGCCGTTTTTTGAGAAATCTGAAGAAGAAATTATAGGAAAAGAAAAGAGAACTACGAAATAAATCAAGTATGTGATGGTACAGACCTTTTAGATACAATGATCATAATGGTGTAGGACACAAAGCCAAGTTGAAATAATTAGAGAGTATCCTCATATCCTCAGAGTAATTACAAATTGATGCTGAGAAGGTGCTTGAGGTCGATGTTACTTGAGAGGGAATAGTGAGAAAAAGGGAAGGATGACATACAGAACTTGGAGGCATGACAAGAGGAAGAGTTGATCACTTGCAGCAGACAGTGATCCATCGATTCAGGATTGAAATTTATTTAACAAGAGACATCCCCTTTTTTATTCCTCCTCCTTGTGAAAATATGGCCACCCATATTCATCCACTCAACTGTACATATTCAGGTGAGTTATGCTAGAGGCGGCTAATGTGGCCTTCTCGCCTCGAGCAGAGATCAGCAGCCGGCTACAGAAAAACCTCTATTCTTTATATTCCCACGCTTTCACACTTCAGTCTACAGGCCCAAACGGAATTCACTTCAGCCAATTTATCAGATCTCACGCAGGACCTGTAATCAGGCTTGTGATGCTCCCTTTAATAAAAGCTAAAATGCAGGGGGAAGGATCTTGATCCCGGTAAGTAATAACAGTGAGCACTGATTGCTGCACAGTTGTATCTGTTGACATCACAGTGTAGGCTCAGTTTGCAGTGATGACAAAAACAAACGTGAAAGGTCTCATTGACTCATGTTGATTGACATTTCTCCTCTTCGGAGTATCAAAGACAACATTGTTGTCAACCACCTGCCAACTAATCAGACATGAGATGTCTGATTTGTTAAGAGTAAATGGGCTCAAAGCAACAACACAGATGAATACTTACTTACTCATCAAGGGTAAATGGACTGCATTTATAAAACATTTTTTCTGCCTTAGCGGTACTTAAAGGGTTTTACAATACTGCCTCTCATTCACACGGAGCAATGCAAGGCCTGTCCAACAGGGGCAACTCAGGGTGTACTGTCCTCTTGAACCACAGCTGAGCAAGATAAATCATACATCACCTCATTTCAAACCTTCATAATGATACATCACAATGAAACACACTGGAAACTTTGTGCTCCTTTGCAGATTAAAACATATCAAGTGAGAATTAGACATTATAAAACATCCCAAACGAAAGTAAAGCATTTCTTGCACACTCAAATATTGGCAGCAGTATAGTCTATGTATACATGGAGTAATACTTCAGGTGCAGTACTGCAGCTAACCCTGTACTTTGACCTAAAGCGATGAATGGAAAAGGAATACTTGAGAACTTTTGTTCCCCTCAACATGTGAAAAATGTCACCTCTATTGAAACAAAAATGAATGAAATATGTAAGTTAGTTGTACATGTGGGTCTACACATTATGCCTACAGAACTTAAACTACAGACAGCCAAGGGAAAGTTGTCCATAAAACATAATATACAACAGCCACTCAAAACCTATTCTGACAATACTGTGGAAACTCAGCAACATGTCATGATGGTACCCCAATAAAAGGTCCATTTATCATTTCTCGGCACAACATACAACGAGTTTCATGCACCATAAACAAACAGTTAGCATGAATGCAGGTGATGTCGCGCAGTCTCAGAGACGCACACATGTAATAAACCCGTTTCTACAGTCTGTGGTCCAGCCCTGTGAATAAACTCATCCAGTTACCTGCAGTGAAGAGTTCCCAGAGATGATAGTCGACCAGCAGACACATTCAAATGTCCCTGGACTTTTTGGGATCCCAATTCCCGTTTGAATTGAAAGGTTCCGTTCGAGAAGGACGGAGTCGGCGCACTTTCACTGATGTCCAGTCAGCCAGATGGTCTTGACCCGCTGCCGGTGAACGCTGCAGTCAGTCCACATGCTGTGTAGATCTGAAGCACCGGCTGAAGCGGAAACGCTGGCCCACAATTTGGCAGGAAGTGACGTCACGTTTTTGAGAGTGCCGATTCATTTTTCGTAAGTGTCCGCACGCACATATTATTCAAACGGGGTGTTGATGGTGTTTAGAATTTATTTTTTGTGCCAGTTCAAACAAAAGCTGTGGTTCATTAAAGCAATGTGTTGCACAATCCACAATACAAGGTATATAATCTGTACTGAATACTATAATGACTATAATCATAGTGATGTTTACATGTTTGCTTACCGTGATGGAAAGTGCAAATATTCTCATATGCCAATCTATGATGAATAAACCTCGTGGGAATGGTTGTCTCACGCGTCAAAACATGCTCCAACTGAATATGTTGGTGGTTTACTGTGCAGCATATATGAAGCTGTGATGCTGATGCTGCTTGTCGATCAAGCATGAACTGATTGTCATATTAGATTAAATATTTATTTATACAAAGACTGAATCAAGTAAGGCTCAGCGAGGGTTTTTACTATTCATATAAACAGCAGATATGACTCGTGCAAATATGCTGTGTTGCCTCCATCTAGTGGACATACAGGTGACAGTCCACAAACTAATTGTCTCATGTTGTCACAGGCTTTTTGCAGCGCATTCTAAACAGGTGAGCCGAATCTTATCACTTATTTCAATTCTCTGCAAATTGACCTTCATAATACAGTGAAATCAATGCAAAAAATAACTTTCTACAAGGAAATAAATATAAAAACAAGTGGTTTGAAAACCCCAGCATGATCTTATGTAATCTGTTTGGGATATAATTTTTTGACTTTTGTTATGAATTTACCTTTTCACGTCATTTCATGCTTAGTTTAAACATCCGTTAGTGAGGTGATATTGGAAAAACTCATGAGTTCAGCATCTTTCTTTGTGGATTGGAGAATCAAACCATCTCACATGTCAGATTCCAGCATAGCATATCACAGCATAGCATATGTTTCTTATGCTAGAAAGCAACACAGACACAATGTATGTGCCACTATTAGCTCATTTATTATAATCAAGCAATTCAGGTTCCGATCTCACCTGTGATAACAAACAATGCATACAATACATTTTCTCTTGACTTTTAATTTATGTAGTTTGCTATTATCATGCCCAACCCTGTTATGGTAACACTTCATTCCTTTCCAGTAAATGTTTACGTGTTTAGAATCTATTGTATTATTTCGTATTAGCCACTCCCCTCTGTACGGCAGTAACCTTGGTTTTCCCGCCACTCTCCTCACCTGTTCTTACCTTTCAAACCCGCTCACATGTTTCCTATTCTCAATTCATCCCCACCCTAATCTATGTCCATGATTCCTTGACGGCCACCCTCTTCTACGGGTAACTCAATGCATCAGCCCCGAGGGCATCGTCGCCTTTTATCTTGCTACTGATGATCCAGAGAGATACATCACTTGTCTATCTGGATTTTCAACACGGCCCAAGCAACATCTCTTCGGTACACACCTTAAGTCCTGGAAACTTGCTCCGAGGTTCATCAGCCCATTCCCCATCTCCCACGTCATTAACCCTGCTGCAGTACGCCTGGCCTCCCTAGGAGAATGAAGATGCACCCCTACCTGTCATTTCAGATTATCCCTCCTGTCCTATGGTTTCCACGTCACTCACAAACTGCCCCTCCCCTCCTCACTGTGCCCATTCTCCAATCATCCCCACTCTATTTATATTTTCCCCTTTCCCTTTGTCCTCTGACGGATCTTTTTGTGTACTTGATCGTTAAGAGCCTTCCAGAATTACTCCCCTGGTTTTGCCCCTGCCTGTCCCTGGTTGCCATATGCATTCCCCATTATTGGACTAGTTCGTATCTGCCTGCCTGCCTGTTGTCAAACTGAAGTAAAGACTTGAACTTAACTTTGTCTCTGAGTTCTGTTTGTGAATCCTATATTTCGTTTCGGAGCAATTTACAACCGCAGCCAACTGGTTGGCAATTGCATGGCAAGAAACTCTTTGACCTGAACACATTCGACAGTAACATCTATCTCGTTTGTATTCATATCGCATGTACTTCATCAAACCTCCTCTAAGATATAATTTACCTCAGACTAGAAACCTGGTTGATCAGGTTTTGTGACAACATGAATCAGGTCAGCCAAGTGTGTGTGTGTGTGTGTGTGTGTGTGTGTGTGTGTGTGTGTGTGTGTGTGTGTGTTTTGTGCAATCTATAGAATCTAATCTAACAAAATGTAAACAATAGAATTCTTTAGACTGAAGGTGTTGATTTTACTGACTTATATTTTGCACCTGAATGATACGGCTGAAACGGACTTGAATGTCATCCTTCTTCTTTCCTCTTTCTGTATTATTCCAAATAGTTTCTTTCCCTTGTGCTTCCAGTGCTTTATTATATTCACAGGGTTGCAGTGCTAACAAAGCTGACGTTAGCATTCTATAAAAAATGAAACAGTAGATTCTAACACTGTTCCACACTCATCCTTAGTAACTCAGCACATCTGGTCAGCTCATTGACAAAAAACCCTGTAATGTCTCTGCACCCTCTTTATACGCCCCCAGTGTTTTGCTCTCATATTTTTTCTTCTTGTATGTTTGTATGCACAAATAATAACCCCCTGTGTATGCACATACACTGTCCCTTCTGCAGGGTCACGAACGCAGCTTCTTTTGCAATCAGTGGTCTAAAAAAGGCATGTGAAGGACCTGACCTACTTCAAAGACCCTCTATGATGTGTAAATGACTGTGTGGCCTATCCCAAACGGCCCAGAATGATGAGCCATTGGGCTGCTATTCTTAGAACAAGTTACTATTTTCTCTCCTTTTTTTCTTAACCCTGCCACAAGGACAGCTGAAGAATATTCTGCAAGAAGCGAGAGGAAGAGGCAGAAATAGGCTCCAACAGGGGTTTGGAAAGAATGTGCCCTGGAAAAAGTTGATGCTGGCACCTCATACATCAATAATTTGAAAGCACACCCATTTATACTATGTACATAATTGTACAAGCCTTTTTTCATAAACTTTGTTTTGTTTGTTTAGCTGGAGTGTTTTTTTTTACCAAATGGGCTGAAAGGCAGATTCCTTTAGTGTAATACTTAGAGTTTAACCTCTGCACTTTATATATTTTAGAACGGCACTTCACTAATTTGTATCAATATTCAGTGGTAGTCCTTAACTAAATATCTGTGATTAAGACACAGAGTCCTATTCATTCATGTAGACACGAACAATAGCATCAACTAGTGCTTTTCTCTGCCAACATTTAGCCTCAATCTTTACGAGGCCACAGCAGTGACGAGCCACCTCCGCCCATCCTGGCTGCAAAATATTCTCTCCTCCCTCCCCTACCTCCACACATGAGACACTGTCGCCCTACTGGCCAATCACAGACTCACTCTGAAAGACGGCAGCTGGAAAATTAGGCGCAACAGAGAGCTTGCTCAATTCTGTAAATCAGCCACCCATGACGCATTCTTAGAGCAAACACTTATGCATAAATACATTCCATCAATACAGACTCTCTCTTTGCAGTCTGTTTGGCTCACATCTCCAAACATGTACCTTCTGACAGTTGTCCTGCTTTATCCATTCATTGGTGAGTATTTTGCCTTTTTTTTTCTTCACTTTTGCCTAACTTGCACCTCATAGACAATAGATGTTCTGCTGACTAATGTTAAAATGAATGTTTAAACCACGTGCCACGGAGGCAGAGTGTCTGCTAGTTACTCTGGTTGATGTTGTGTTTTAAAGAGACACTGGCTCTCTGTTTCTCATCAGTTAATAAACACTGCTAGGTTTGGTGAAAATGTTTTACCTAGTTTTTAATGTTTAACCTTGTTTTTTAGAGCCTTTGTGCAACAGTTTTACCAGGGGTCAGTTTAACTTAATGAAGATTTAGAGGGTTCAAAGGCTCAGAACTAATAACATCAGATAAAAAAGCTCTTAAATAATTCATGTCAAAACATTCTAATGATAGAAAACCAATTATTTCTGCAAACTTCTGCCTCACCAGACCTTAATCTTGTTAGGCGATGAGACCATAATTCACATTAGTCAATTTGTTACTTGTATAAATTACAATTACAAGCTTTTTAAGAACCACAGCTATTGTAAAGCGTTCCTATAGACTCAACTGAGTAAGAGCCTTTACAGAAGGATAGAATTCAATATGCAAACTATTGTACAATAATATTTCTGATGACTAACAAAAGAACAGTTGACAGTTGGTACTGAAGGTTGTATGTGTGATAATTCTGTGGTTCAGCAGTAGTGTTTCTCAAATTAAGGAACTCGTGTCTTCAATGGTGACAGCTGCAGGTTGCGTTTTGACAGTCATCTCGTGTAAAAAGGTCAGCATGCAGGAGCAGCATCATGTGCGCTTCACCTCTATAAAAGAGGTCAAACGTAAATAAACGATTGAGATATTTCCAACACAAGCAAGTAGACAGGCTTCATGTTAATCTTCAACATATTTTGACATCTTTATTTTACACGGTCTATTCTGGGCACAGTGTTAATATACAGAAAAGTAATGCAAAAGTAAATTTAAAATTTCAATTTGTTTAAACTTATACTTGTACATCTGGAAATATCTGTGCGGGTATTACTGTCTAAATGGATCATGGAAGATTCTTGAAACAGGTATTTGTCATTGGCGCCGATCAAGCGGATACAATGTATCACGCAGCTGTATATAGAGTTTAGGTTTAAATATACTTTAAGGTTTAAAATAGGATTAGGGGGAACTTCAAATCAAATTGAGGAAATGGCCTCGCGAGAGGAGCAAAACTGAAACTCGGCTTGGGGGATTCAGGTGATGAATTAATAAATATAATATCAGCATCAACAAATCATGATGAGACAGATGTCCTTGATGTTCAGGCAGGTGATGGTGAATTAAATTAATATGAATTGAAAAATTCTTCTTTGAATATATAGCCTCATGTGCATGTGTGGTATTTCCATGGGAGTAGAAATACATTAGATTACGCAGGAAACAATGTACTTCCAGCATCAATGCAAGACAATGTTAATCAGAATCAGAATCAGAAAACCTTTAATGTCTCACGACGGAGAAATTTACACATTACAGTAGCAAAGGGGACAGTGCACACATCAAGAGCATTTATCAAACAAAATAAGTAATAAGAAACAAGTGAAGTAATAAGTAAACAAATGAATAAGTTAGTACGTTGTGGAATTGCACATAGATTATTGCACATCATTTTGTGTATGTAAGTTGTTGCATACACTTATTGTAGTTATTGTAGTTATTGCATACAGTTTTTGCACTAGTTTATTGTAGTTATTGCATACAGTTATTGCACATATGTTATGGTATGTGGTTTGCACATTGAATAGCACAACGAACAGCACAACACACATTGCGGTGAGAGAAAGAGAAGTGAGTCCTTGTTATTCACTGGGAACAGTTTTGATTAAAGAATGCAGGTGTAATGCATTCTGATGAAGGTGCTGGAGATCAGACGTCCTGTTCAGTCCCAAAATATGCTCTCTTTTTTTGTCCTGCAACCTAGACTATTGTAGAAAACATGCATTTGAATATTCAAGATCTTCACAGATTGTATCTGAAGGTTTTGCAGGAACATCCAGTACTCATCTACCCTGTTTGTTGAGGGGGTTAAGCACATCAAGAGCAGGAACACAGAATAAAACAAGCGTTTCTTCCTTGTCGTCCCTTTTTAGATGCCATCTCCTGTGCTCAGTTCCTGGCGCCTTTTAACATGGGTGGAGTCATGGGTCGGGTGCAGTTTAACTCCACCTCCCAAACAGCCACTGTCAACATATCTGGCTCTGGGTCCTGTGGTTCCTTAAACTTTTCCCTCAGCGAGTTTCCCGTCATGTACGGCCACTTTGCACAACCCTGTGCTGAATCCAACATTGGCTCCAGCGTCTTCACCTTCACTGCTGATCCCAACTCAAACTCCAACATCAATGTGTCGCGCCTGTTTCAGCAGAGGTCAAACCTGGATGACCTCTCACTGACTGTGCAGACCTGTAACGGCACTAATGTGTGCACAGTTGTAAGCCAAGGTCAAATGCTCTCGACGCATCAAGCCAGGTTTACTGGACCCATCGCAGGTAATGTTTATATCCGCCTTAGCACAGGACAGAAGAACGCTAGGCTTCTTGCAGACCTAGTTACAATCGGTCAGGTCAATGCCTCCCAAACAAATATTACTCTCTTTGGGTCAGTGAACACAGCTGCAAGCTGCAATGTTCTTCTTGGAAGTTTAGATCCTTCAGCTTTGATGAATCTGGGTGTCATAAAGGTCGGAACCCCTTTAAAACATGAGAAGTCCCGTCTTGACCAGACCAGCTATAACATCAACACTGCCTTTCTTCTCCTCGCCATTGGGTCAAGTTACAAGTGCGCTCAGATCTATAATGTGCCAGAGAAACAAGTGAGTGCTGTTGTGAATATGAAAGGGATCAAAGGATACTTCAACTTCCGCCAGGCTTCCCCGTTTCATACGACAGAGTTGAAGGTGAAGCTGGGAAACTTACAGAGCAGGGTCGGCCCATACCATGTCCACAATTTTCCTGTTCCTTCTGTGTGGACATCTCGCTCCAACCTGTGCTCAAACGATAATGTGGGTGGACACTTGAATCCTTTTGGTGTCAACACAAAAGACCCGGCATACCCCAAAGTGCCTGGATCAACACATGACAGGTATGAGAGTGGTGACCTCAGTTCCAAGCACATGTCACTTGCAGGTAAAAATGAGGTAGAAGTTACGTTCACGGACTTCAACCTACCTCTTTTTGGACCTAACAGTATCGTAGGTCGGTCAGTTGTGATTCACCAAACAGATGGTGCTAGGTATGTCTGCGCTAGCATAAGCTATCCTGGTGAAGTGATTGTTGCCAGAGCCAGATTTCAGAGCCCTGTGGTTGGTCAAATCTGGTTCACCCAGCTGAAGAACAACCCACAGTCTGATGTGTCCATCTTCATGGATTTGTCTTATGGAGATCCCACAATGGCCCCGACCGAAAACCATAACTGGCATATCCACACCTACCCCATTAGCTCAGAGAGGGACGATGATGAAAGGCGCTGCAGCACAACAGGGGGTCACTGGAACCCCTTCAACGTTAGCACAAGAGACAGCAGCTATGATATCCACTGTGACCAGGCAAATCCCCTAAGCTGTGAGGTTGGAGACCTCTCGAGCAAACACGCACCTATCAACCTCGGCACCAGAATAGGCGGAGTGGAAGCAAAAAACTACTTCACTGATGTCACTTCCTGGTTGTCGGAGTCCGGCATAATTGGTCGCTCTGTGGTCATACATCAAGCTGAAAGAGGAGGGCCAAGGATGGCTTGTGCAAACATTACCTTGGTACACGTGCCAAAAGCAAGCCTAGACACTTGGTTTGGCCCGGGGATGTCCGGTGGGCAGGTTCGTTTCTCCCAGCCTAACCCACAAGGCCCCACAACTATTAATGTATCCCTACTGAACTTAAATGACTTGGCTGGGGGATACCATATTCACATTTTGCCCATCAAAACTGGAAGCATAGAGCCCTGCTCAAATGCAAACATTATGGGCCATTTCAACCCACTGGCCTGGAATTCATCAAACTCCCCGACGCCTGGAACTGGCACTGTGGACCAGTATGAAATTGGAGACATTAGTGGGAAATTTGGGATGCTGAATGGTCTCAATCAGTCTCAGGCTGTATATATAGATCCGGACATATCATTAACTGGACCCTTCAGCATCACGGGACGCTCGTTGGTGATTCACTACAGCAACGGATCAAGGTGAGAGCCTGTGTGCATTTCTGTCTTTGATTTAGTGCCTGAAATGAACGGATGCAAGGAAATAATTCACATGTGTGAAGCACTGCTTCCGACATGTGAGGTATTTGTTGCAAAAAGAAAAGAGACATTTTGCTGTTTTGAGTGCTAATTATTTGATAGATACTCAACACGATTTAGATGCATCTTGCTCACCTTGCTCGTGATTTTGCGTCAGTCTGTACATATGTGTGTTTATGTCCCTGTTCCCTACAGAATGCGGTGTGCTAGCATCTCTGCTGACAGAGATACAGAGGGACAATGGACCACTGCCAAGGCTGATTTTAATGGTACTTTGAATGGGACAATCAGACTGGTAAGAACCAACAGGAGCCACAGTTTGAACCACTATCTGATCAGAGAACACAGGCTGTTCTCATCTCGTCCTCCCCCTTTCAAAGATTTCATTATATGTGGGTGGCTCGCACCAGCAATTATAGTGAGCTTAACATATTTGCCCAATTTCTAACTGCACAGGTTCAGGATGTTACACTCTGACAACATGATGCAAAATGTCAAAACATATTTTAGAAAACATATAAAAGAAACACTGCATGACTGGTTAGTGTCCAAATTCCATTACTGTGTGTGTATTTGCATGAATTGAAATAGGATACACTGTCTTTTTAGAAGCCATGGCTGCTTGAATTGAATAAGGGGGATGGATTTTAATTATGTTTTGTGTCCTCAATACAAAAGGTCAGAACCTGTTCTGAATGACGCAATATATTCAGTTTAAGTCCGGATCACTCACTTGAGTCTGTGTTATGAGGATGGACGGCAGAAAAATGTAATAATCAATTGGCTCCTCTTTGATAGCTGCACACCACATACAATGATCTTTTCCCCACTAACTTAGAGAACCAAGCTGCCACAAAAACATGACAGAGTATTTCTTCTGTGCTGGACAGACAGTGAATTAATTCTGCCTGTGGCGAGTGGGTATGGGAAGCAGGGGCAAGATCATTAGCTTAACTTAGCATCCGTCTGCTGGCGAGTAGAACCTACAGGCCCCCTGAACTAGGAAGATGACCGAGACAACAGCTGCGTCTGTCAGCCGTCCTCCAGAGGCCCCATACTGAGCTCTGCACTCCGTCTGGAGCTAATAAAATATCTCCCATGAGGCGAGGGTAGCAAACAGAATGAAAAATGAAAGTAATATGTGATCCTTCAACTTCTGTTTTTGCTCAGGCAGCAAAGCGATCAACCATCTCTGGTTGAAGTTGAATTCAGTCTTAATAATTATGCCCTGAAGTTGAACATTTTTGATCTTCCTTTCTTCCAGCGCCAGCAAATGTTCCCTTCCGGGAGCAGCAGTGACACCACGCTGGAGGTGAACCTTCAATCTGTGACAAGACCAACCGTAAGCACACACGTTTGTACAATGCATGGACAAAAGGACACCAACAAGTATTTGTCAAAGAGAATTGGTGTGTTTTTGCTCCTTTCAAAACACCCCACCCTCTACAGCATACACCGTTCTGCACAAATGATTCCATTCACATTCCCCAAGACATATAGATTATTCAGTCTGTCGTCATTTAAATCTGCTGCAGGTAGACACTGCAATGAGCTGCAAAAACACTAAAAATCTGGCTATTTTATCTCAGTCAGCTGTCAAGGATTCTATTTCATTCTAACTAATACAACCAGCTAATATTTCCCTAACTATTGTCTGTCAGCTACTTGCTGTACGCCCCATGCAACTTTCTGTTCAGTAGCTGCTTTTGTTTTGTTGAGCCTGTTTGTCTTCCCAGGCGTATGCTTGATTCCTAACATATTTGTCATGTTCTAAGTAATGAGATGGTGCGAGGGAACTGTTTGATGTTTCAGATGTTTGATTAGATGAAAGTTAACCTTCAACTACGGACATCTACATCTATGAAACAGGAGGTAGCTACATCACCCAGCAGACCATATGAGCCAGATAGAAAGATTAAAATGTGCAAAATACACCTTTTGCACTGGACAGAAACCCCACTAACATGATGTAATTCCCGCGTCAAATGACAGTAATCAGGGATTCACCGGAAATGCTCGAGGTAGTTGCAACTACTGCCCTTATTGGCTGTTTTCTTCTGGTAGACATCCAAACTGTATTGCAAAGCTCAAAGGTTGTTAGTTTGATGTCACAAAGACTATACTTAATTTCTCTTTATCTGTCTTTAATTGAACTCTTATCTCGCCTGTCAGCAAAAAAAGCCTGCAGGAAATATTTTAGTTTGAAGGCGGAAAAAATGTACGAGACTCCGAAGTCGGTCACTGCCAAGATCCACGCTTCAAACGTGCCTCAAGAGCGGCTGTTGTAATCTGTTGCGCATTGGTGCCAAAATAAATAAAAAAAACAACAGGTTCTCCCACACACAGGCAGCGCTCACGAAGGCTGCGTGACGCGGCGCCGCGCGGCGTGACACGTCCGCAACGGCTGCCAAGGGTGCAGAGACTGATGTCCTACAGAGACAACACACACGGACCCACGTTGGTCACAAACAGAAATATTTACAGATATGATCAGATCGGTTCTCCTTCTTGAAGATTGATTTGAAGCCGTATAGATGTGAGCTGCCAAACAAAAATAATCAGCTGCTTTTAGATGTTTTCTCAGTTCTCATTGCGTGATATTGCAGTCAACCAATGGTTTAAATAAGATGGTGCATGCTGATTTAAGTTCAAAGACATGTATTTCTGTCCCAGTTTCCTTGCCTTTTTTTAATGCAACGGGATTTGGAAGATGTGCGTCACAAGTGTGTGTTCAGTTAAATGTGCGTGTCTCTGTATTTCTGTGTACACGTGACAAATTGAAACCTTCGCACAAAACCACTGGAACATGACACATGCACCGTCTGATCTGTGTTTCACCTCTCCCTGTAGGCTACTCGGGCATCATTGTTCATAACAAAGAACCGCATGGGCACCGACCCGAGCCGGTGCGACAGCGTCGGAGGGACGTACAACCCTCACGGAATGACATCAATGGTGAGACTGCGTTGTTAACTTAGTTCAGGATTGCACTTGAAGATTGTTTTTTTTTAAGTCTATTAAATCAACAAATTCATCAATTCCTTTATGTCTTATTAGGCTCCTCTTTTTATTAATATGTTCATTTTACAAATGTATGTATATATAATAACTTCATAGCAGGTCATCCTATCTAATTTATATATGTTAACATGATTATTATTACAAAACTGACATCACATCAGACATTTTGAAAATGTGAAAAAAATATCACAATCAACCGACTGAGTTTGAAAGTGAAAGCTGATCATTCATGATTTGTATTGTATTTTCTGTGCTGCCATGTAGATATTTGTTTTGAAAGAAAAGTGAGTTAAGACAGCAAACACATTGTCCTCTAGAAATACCACAGCTACTGCCGTCAATTTCAACTGTTTATCGAATTACTTCCATCAGGTCAATCAGTCTAAGTCAGTACTTTTTAAAAAGAGGGTTTGTCAAATTTGGTCCAGAACTCTGACATGTGATGCTGTAATTACATTCAGACCTTTAATTATATTACTTTCATCAACCTTGCAAGTGTAATTTCCACAATTAGGTCAATAAATTGCAACAATTGACCTCTGTATGACTTTAGTAAACTCTGTACAGGTTTGTATTAATTCATAATGATGTTTCAATGATGTATAGATTTGTGCAAATTTAATGCACACTCTCGTGCAATGGTCCTTAAATACTCTTACATACAAGGAAAACTTGTCGAGTGCAGAGACGTTTATTTCTTGTGTTTTCTAAGTAAAGAAATAAAACTAATTGTCAGATTGCATGCAAATTATGCAATTATAGTGCCTATTTTTTGCTGAATGTAAAATGCATTTCCTTATTTCTCTTCCACCTTCAGGCTGCCAGCTGTTCGCTGGAGAATCCTCTGGTCTGTGTGGTGGGGGAGGTATCACAAAGACAAGGCCCTGTCAGCCTGACAGAGAGAGAGCTCTACACTGACAGCAACATTCAGCTTTCGGGAGACGACACAGGTACCATCATAAATAGTTTCCATAGTTCATACAGATAAATATTTCCTAGTTATCTCATTTAAAAAGAATGTAGTGGTTTATGTTTGTCTGTGTTTACAGTCATCCACAGATCTATAGTGCTGAAGGACGGTGACAACATCATCGCATGTGCTGACATTGTCCCAGAATCTCCTTCAGCAGAGCAGATGTTTCCCAAAGTGACAAACTTCAGCAGGTTGGTGTAAATATAACTCTAATCATAACCTTTCATTCGTATTTATTTTAAAATCACAAAGCCTCAAATGTTTGGTGTTTGCCATGAAAGAAGTTTTTGTACATATCTGCCTCTAGTCTATGCCGGTCAAAATATGTAAGGTGAACGAATGGATTGGGGATGCTGTTGATGGCAAACGTATTGAGAACTCCCTGATGACTTCCCCATCAGCGTGGGGATGTGTTAGCAGCTTGGCGTCTTGCATAGCAGCTTCTTCCAACAGGTGTGAATGTGAGTCTGGATGGGTGAATGAGGCAGTATTTAAATGAACCCCACATCCCATTCACATCAGAGGCAGATAGTGATCAAGGTCGACCAAGATCCAATCTTTTGCTTTCATCCTCCTACAAATTGGCCGCAGCTGAGAGCTGGGACGACATGGGACCCAGGGAGCTGTTGCAAATTGTTGATTTGTGATCATGTATGGTCCCATCCATAATAATAAGATGGTGATGTCATGGCCTTTTAAAGATGTTTTGTATACTTATTATGAGCAAATACAAATGATATCCCTTGAAGTGTATTGAACACCTGACAGAACCGTACCCTAGGTTTCCTCACAGGAATTCAATATCTCTACTTAATTATATTATTTGTCTTTCCAGATATGACTTCCGTAAGAGGGTCGCTCAAGTCCTGCAGGTGGAAACCGCAAGAGTCTCAATCCTGGCCAACTCTCCCTCGTCTGCAGCTGATGGAAGATGCCAGCAAGTGAACTTTATGATATCTGGTATGCATCCTAGCTCTTATATTCACCAAGTCGCTCTAAATGAGTGTGTTGCCCTATAAACACAAACACTGTGCAAAATGTGTACTAAAAGGGCATTTTTATTTTGCAGAAGTGAGTGGATAAACTTCCAAATCTCACCGACTACATCTGAATTAATAGATGCATAAATCAAACATGTGGCACGTTCTGCTCTTTTAGGAGATTCTTGTCTTTCTTCCATCTCTGTAGTAGTCCCCTAGGCTGGTCAAACTATGTGCCCAGGTTGTGCTCATCAGGACAATGAACAATTATGGGCATTGAAAATCTTTACAAGAAGTTGAAAAGAAAAAGTTGCTCCGTAACCTGATTCTGGAGCGTCCATGTGTCTCATTTTCAGTCCCTTTTCTCCGTCCCAGAGGAGAACAGAGAGGTATTTGTTGAAAAGTTTCACACAGGATAGCACAGGACGGGGCATTTATGCCCCGTCCTGTGAATCTCCCACAAAGTGGACGGTTTACTTTTGCAGTAATTCCCAAGAAGCCCGTCGTGATTATGGCAACAGCAACACAGCAGAATGAGGAAATACACCTGAAACACCTCAGAGGGTGCGACGCTGATAACGTTTTACATGGGCATGCAAAATAGAACAATGATTAACAGATGAAGTGTTCTGTTTGCTTCATACACTTGATAATGGATTCACTGTTGAAGCAGATTCTCTGGAAAAGCATCACATGTACTTGATAAGGAAATAACAACGTTAAAATAAGACTTGATAAGTATGAGTTTGTTCTTTCTGAATCATTGGAAATACACTGCATCGTTTCTAGCGTAATACCGACTGTCTTAATGACGGAAAAGCAGGTCCGAATCTGTCTTAAGAGATACAGTAATTATCAAGTATAAGAAATCCTTCATTGCAGCATGAACAGTCTTTTATTCAGCATTGCCACCTTGTTTGTGTCTCAAAGGGGATGTCAGAGCAGAACTTCTGATGTCTGTCAAAAACAGTGAGATGATGGGCCCGTTCAAAGAGTCGGATTCTTGTACTAGTAAGTATGCGCCACACTGTAATCACAGCTTTAACTGCCCTTTAGATGCATGATGTCAAATTGTAATGTACTTAGCACAAGAGCCATTCATTCTGTGCCTATCCTCTGATTTGCCAAGTGTACCGACACAATGCTGTATATAATTTACTCCAGACTATAGTAGTTAAAGAATTGTAAAATACATAACATATGGCTGAGTTGAGGCGGAATAAATCCCAACATGCAATAAGTAAAGCAACTTCCTGTTACAGCTGTCCATGCATATTGTTACTACTGTCTGAGATTGCAAAATTTGTAATGTAGAGTTTCCTTCCTTATTCGAGCCTCTGGAAATCAGCCTGATCCGATGCCATCAGAAAGTGCAGGTCTGCTGCTGATGCCTGGAAGTTTTCTCATTGGCTTGATGGCGGCTGCGGCCTGTTTGCTGCCATCTACAACTGATGTATAGTTCAGACGTTCAGCCACACAATGAATCAATACCGGGGATACATCGATCCAGTTGGGGTAAAATTGTGAATATATTTATGAAATGTATTCCACCACTTGATATGATCATCTGATTTATTATTGAGAAAAATCATAACGCATCGATTTACAACTTTATTTTTTGTACTAACAATATTGATTGTATCTATTAACCAAATTTTTATACGGCCTCTCTAGAAACAACTTTATCCACAAGAGATGTTGCTCACATTTCTTTTGGCCTGTTAAATGTTTGGGTGAAGTTAATGTTGTACATTTCCAGTTGTTCTGACTTCTGTCTTTCTGTATGCACTATACATTCCCAGGCAAATTTTTATGGAAATGCATGGACATTTGTGAATAAAATACAATGTTTGTATACTGTGTGTCAGTAATTCTAGATCTACAAGGTGACTGAGTGCCTGAACAGGATATTATCCTGCGATTTTAGGAGATGCTATTCAAATATTCAGTCTATGAAGAATCCATAAAGAAACTTTCTACCACATGAAATAACCGTGTATTTACTTAGCTCAATTTAGTCACCTTTTAACTATTATCAATTAAACTTACTACTATATTTACAAAAACATTGACAAAATGAAATGTTACTGATGTAGTTATTCATTATCATTTAAAACGTATGAACCCTGTGTATAGGGTGATTAGATAATGGTACATTATTTAAAAGAAAAAATGGGGTCATAAATGCAGGAGAGGGCAGAAAAAAAATTATCAAATAAATTAAAGATTACAGAATATCTCGATACATAAAACTTAATTACAATACAATAAAGCCTCATACAGCAAGTGCAGGTAATGTTAATCATACATACGATTTTAAAGGAAATGCATTCGTTTTATTTTATTTCTATATTTACTTTTTTTTCTATTAGTGAATGTAACTTTATTTTTTTTACTTGTCTTTTGCACAAGTGTTATGATAAAACCTTTTATCCGGTGTTATTGATGATTTAAACACATTCAGTGTCATCAACCTTCGTACATGTGGAGCAGCAGCAGCTCCGTTAGCTGCTGTGCGATGAGTTCCTCATACAGCGGGTCAATCACAGAGAAAGAGGCGAGTCCGGATCCCTCCGCGTCTACTGGAAGAAACTGCAGTCACGTGGTCGGCAACGTCAGCGGGTATATGGCTCCCTCCTGTTCGTAAAACAACACAAGGTCCAAGCGTCACAGGAGCGTGTCGTGTTTTCAACGCCAGAATCACCTATACTCGGCGAAACTAGCGGGTGTGTATTCAGCATTTCACTAGCTGCGTTCGGGTCCTGTTTACCGTAAGCTACAGGCGGCTCGGGAAGCGAAGTTAAGTTCAGTCGGTGGCACAAAGCGAATCATGAAAAACACTGTTTTCAAACGTCGCGCATCCCACGTCTGCCTGCAGAGTGATGTCTGTCATACAATATGTTCTTACGAACTAGAAATATTGCACTTTAAATATTCCTCTGGCGTGCAACCGTTTACTACCACACCCACTGACAAGATGAACGGCCACTCATTGAAAGAAGCAGTTTAATTGTGTGTTTTTGTCTAAGCAATAATCATGGTTGAATTACATTAAAGTAAACTTGGTGGTTGTTTACTTAAAGAAAAGTAGAAGTAACTGTTTCATCGTTAGCTTGCTAGGTTCGATATTGAATAAGCTATGACTGATTTGTCAGATGCCAAATTGTAGTCAACAATCGCATGCGGGACGTTTAGCCAATGGCAGAGCTCATCGATGAAGAATACCGCAACGTGATTGGTCAGTTGAACCGCATTACTGTGATATAACAGGGAACTCACCACAGACCTAAATACTCTCCCTTTTGTTTTTACAATTCATTGCTGTAGAAAATAGGCCACACACCCGCCATCTCGAGCTAATTAGACTACTCTTTAATTATTAACCTCGAATCCCCTGACAACTGTTGAGTCAGCATGTAACAGAGGGTTAAAGATCCAGGTGTGACCTGTGAGCTCCACAAATTGTCAGGTAAATTAGAGTACAGTCAGTCACTGTCTCGCTACTGTCCTTTCAAGTGAGCATGGAATTCCAAGAGTCAGGTAATCTCTATTTGGGTTTTTAAATAACAGAACCGTAATGTACATTTTGCTCAGGTAGACATTGTAACGTTGGGATCTTTGCAAACCTCTACACACATCTATTTATGGCATATTTAATGCAATTTTGCTATTTCGCACCAAGTAAATTTAAGTCTTTATTCATTGTGTTGTGCTTTTCCCTATTTAGACAGCACCATGTCTCCAAAGATCACAGGAGAGCTGCTTCGGCAGCTTCGCCAGGCGATGAAGAGCTGTAAATACTTCTCTGAGACTATTCAGGCCTACATTGTGCCCTCTGGAGATGCACACCAGGTAAATAAAATCCTACAAACTAAAAGTTGCTACATAAGTAAGGACACACATGCTCAAAGTACAGCTGCTAATCCGGCCATACCTACCATGTGTCTTGATTCTTCACCCCTGCTCCTTTTGTCTGACCTTGGCAATTAATTGTAGCCCTTTGTGCCTCACTTTTCCCTCTCTAAGTCACGACGTGAGTAGAGCGACACAGGTGGCATTTAAAACGCCTGACTGGTTGATGACCGTGACCACTTGACACTGATTGTTAATGAAGCTGATCGCTCCTTTCCCTTTCTGTCCCTGCATCTTTTAGAGTGAATACATTGCCCCATGTGACTGCAGACGTGAATTTATCTGCGGATTCAATGGCTCCGCAGGTAGGTTATTGTGTGTGTGTGTTGGGGTGGGGAATGCATTTAAGAAGTCATCCTGAGTTAAAATGAATAAATGTATATTCATTTCCTATCAGGTTAGAGATGTCGTTTTTCCAAGAGGGCTTTTACTTATTTAATAATACTTTTTTGGAAAAACCTGCCTTTAACATGCCATTAGCAGTGTTTGTCAGTGACAGAAGGGTAATTATAGAGGATTACACTGTCAGAACATTATGCAGTGTCTCACTTTTCAAGCACGATGAGTAACTGGCTGACAGTCATAGACAAACCTTTCACCATACTAGTGTCAATTAACTTGCACACTTTCAATGTCAATTGAGCCACAAATTAGATTCTACAAAGCATCCAAGAATGGAAATGCTGAATCTGCTTTTTGTGTTTGTTTTGTGTACGTTTAGGTACAGCCATTGTAACAGAGCAGCATGCAGCAATGTGGACTGATGGCCGTTATTTCCTCCAGGCCAGCCAGCAGATGGACAACAACTGGACCCTCATGAAGATGGGTAACTTCCAACCCGACATTATTAGCATTGGCATCGTACTTAGTTAGGCTCTGATAAGGAGGCGTGAAGTCGGCTTGACATTAAATCTCAATGTTTTCACCTAATTATTCAAATGTTCCACTTGCTCTTTTTTTTACAAATAACTTAAAGGCCTGAAGGAGACGCCCTCTCAGGAGGACTGGCTGATCAGTGTCCTGCCAGAAAACTCCAGAGTGGGAGTAGATCCTTGGATCATTGCTGCAGGTAGAATATTGTGTTTTCATTTCCCCCTCCAGTGCAATGGACCAGCCTTACTATGATGCTCAGGGCACTACAATGTTTAGCAAGACAAATGAATTAAAATAAAAAAAGCAAGAAATAAAACATGATATATACATATGTACACATCAGCTAAGCACAATACCTAAACATATTGATGGTATAAAAGTAAGTCCCTGAGTCCTGTACCATTCTTGTAGTCAGCAAAATGTTGTAATTTTATCTCTATTTTTGCATGTCAGCATTAACCTTCCCTTTGTATCAGACCAGTGGAAAAACATGTCCAAGGCTCTGACAAGTGCCGGCCACTCTCTCGTGGCCGTGCAGGAAAACATGATCGATGTGGTGTGGACTGACCGCCCAGAAAGACCCAGCACACAACTCCGTACTTTGGGATTAGAGTTCACTGGTCAGTGCATCACTGGACTGACACTATTTTTATGCTATGTAATAGTATTACATCATTTAAAGTATCTCTGACTATAATATTATTCTTGGAGTCAATTTAATTGTTGTAGAAGCGCTGCCCTTTGTTTGGATTGTACTGTACATTTAAAAGTCTTTCGATTGTCATGTTGTTGCTGTCATTCGTAGGTATTTCCTGGCAAGACAAGATATCGGTGCTGCGAGCCAAAATGACGGAGAGGAAAATCACCTGGTTTGTTGCGACAGCGTTGGACGAGGTTGCATGTATGAACAGTTTGATATTTATTATTTTATCTCTGCCAAGGACACAAAAGAAGACAGTCATTATGCTTTTTGCTGTTGAAATTATAACCTAAACCAACAATTTGTACAATTTTAAAAAAGAAAAAAAAAGCAAAGCATAAAGCATCCTATTGATTGAATAAAGTAAAGGATTTTCAAATACATACATTTTCTCAAATACTAAATTGTACTAAAGTAAATGCATTTAACATGAGCAGCTGCCAATTTCCTTTCTATTGCGCAAGACAGTTTTGATGGATGATCACGATCCAAGGACCCAGGGATACGCGGGTGTCCCACTAGATGCCTGTTTGAGCACCTTGTTGACTGCTTCTAATGAGCTCTTGTTTCTGATTGTTTAGTCTGAGAGTTTCTGTTAATTAGAGAGATTCTGATGTTGATTGTCATCAGGTGGAATTAAGACTAAAGGGTTTCAATGGGCTTGGAATTGAAGGGGAATTGCTCAGGCATCCGTCGAGGATGACTGACGGACTAGCACCAACTAATTAATGCCTTTTCTTACCACGTTATTTAAGAATTCATTTTTTAAGGATTAGTGTACGGTAATTCGTCAGAAATGACTGACCCGCTTTTTGTTTTTACCTGCTGGTAGATGTTAATCTCTTTCTTACTCATCAACAGCTGTCCCAGACAATAAGTAGAAATTGTGTCACAGATTTCCTGCTTGTGCTGGCAGTGTTAAATGTTTTGTGAAATTCTAATGTTTAATTGATTTTCTTTGCTCAGGGCTTTTCAACCTTCGTGGTGCAGATATCGAGTACAACCCAGTTTTCTTTGTATATACCATTGTGGGGATGAACACAATAAGGTAATCACACATGACATGTTCTTGTCCAACAGCACTGAACTGATTCAAACACATCTTAAGACAGTTAAGAGGCATTTTGTCCTTTTTAATGTTAACAAAGCCTGTTAGAATTGTTAATATAGAATACTAACAGAAGACATTTCTTCTTGTGTTTATAATGTAATGAGTTTTTTTGTTTAAAGGTAATTTGCCTTGAATACATTTCTTTTCAGACGGTTCATAACGAAATGACACATGACCTCAGTTCTCTGATCACTTCACTTTTGTCTCTGTAGGTTGTTTGTGGACCTAAAGCGTCTCTCCGCTCCTGCACTGAGAGACCATCTGCAGCTAGACTCGCCCAGCAAGCCTGAGCTCAGCATCCAGACGTTTCCGTACGAGTCGGTGTACACTGAGCTCCAGGCCATCTGCGCAGCACTCAGCCCAAAGGACAAAGTGTGGATCTGTGACAAGGCCAGTGGTGCTCTTACACAGGTCATCCCCAAGGTGAAGCGCTTCAATGTTCACGCAAGTTTACATTGTGTTTTTTCTGGTTTATCAAGTGTGGCCATCGAAATATAAAAGAACTGACTGATAGCATCACATGTATCCTGATACCTGTTGAATGGTTCAGCTTACGTACGCAATCCCTGAACAAGCTGTTGTGTGTGGAGAACAGAGACAAAGTCACTCCCAGGCATCGTAGTGTCAGGTCCATATTAGATACAGACTTTAAGTCCTTAAGTTCTCACCTGCTTAAAGCAAACATTAACAACATTTTAGGTGTTGTGACACACTTAACTGGTATGAAAACACCAGCTGTGAAGGTGCTGATCACCAGCTTTAATTATCTTGACTTTGACAGTTGGAGCCCCACATAGCTTGAAATGTTTCTGATCCAGGAATGTAAACATGAACTCTTTGTTGTACGCTGTTACATTTGTTGTAAGATCACATCAGCTGAATTGTTTTTTTTTCCTTCCCACCTGATGTGTTTCAGACCCACAGGACTCCAATCCCCTACACGCCCCTCTGCCTCGCCAAGGCTGTGAAGAACGCAACAGAGATTCAAGGCATGAAAACTGCCCATGTAAGAACCTTTTGACTCTTCACTGGACATGTTTTTTTTTTTTGTCAGTTTCAGCTTCATAAATTAAATGTCCGGTTCCCTTCACAACATACTGTATGTCTTAAACACTTTCTGTTCCTTTCCCGACAGATCAAGGACGCAGTTGCTCTTTGTGAACTCTTTGCTTGGTTGGAAAGGGAGGTAGGTTCATTATCTTTACGAGGACGTACTTTTAGAGACAAACGATTCCTCCACAAGTGCTGGAATGTTCTAATAGAAAGTCAGTCAGCCAAGGCTCCGTGGAAATGTCTGATATGTCTTAAATCAGAAATTTTTCAATCTTTACTGATTTTGTGTCAGTGTGGTAACATTATATTCATTTGGAGGTTAATAACTTGTTTGTATTAATAACCCCATGGTGTGACTGGGTTCTGTGGTTTATTGTTTTATAGATTCCTAAAGGCAACGTGACAGAGATTTCTGCTGCTGATAAGGCGGAGGAATTCCGCAGGTACTTTTCGTTTCACTTCAAGTACATTTTCTTCTCGTTACTCACTGCTCAACTTGATCACAGTTTGTACTTTCGACAGGCTCTCAAAGTTTGTTACTGTTCTGGACTTCTCTCCTCTCTGTTGAATAAGGAAATAAAAGACCCAGTTTACTAAAAGTCATTAAATAATTGATACATCTGAGCTGAAAAAAATATTTCATATCTTGTATTTTTTCAGTGTATTTTTATTTCTCACATTTACTTTTTAAGATTGAAACAATCTGTTACATTTGAGATCCTTGGAGATTTAAACATGCAGAATACTGTGGTTGCAGTTAAAGTTTGTCTCTTTCAGTCAACAGAAACATTTCGTTGGCCTCAGTTTCCCAACGATCTCCAGCGTTGGTCCAAACGGAGCAATCATACATTACAGGTCAGGCAGAATGGTTGTACCTGTATTTTGATGATGAAAAAGGTTTATCTGATTTCATAAAGAGTTCTTTGTGTCTTAACTCATAACCTTTTGTTTTTCCTGTAGACCGCTGCCTGAAACCAACAGAACTCTCACCTTGAATGAAGTTTATCTGATCGACTCCGGAGCTCAGTACATGTAAATAAAATCAGTCATCAGTTCACACTATAGTTTCTCTGGCTGAACAGTCGTATCCAGCTGTGCTTCGACTCATTTAGACCATCACTGTGGTTCTATGTTCTACTGATCATAGTGTTTGTGTCCGTACCAAATAATCCAGTAATTGTTCCAACAATGCTGATAAGTTGACTTTAAGTAATGTCTGGTCTTCGGCAGTGATGGAACCACAGATGTAACGCGCACCGTGCACTTCGGGACGCCATCCGCATATGAGAAGGTACATTATATTTGGAGGAGGACATTTCTCATGGCCTGTCTAATTTCAGATTAAGAACCAAAACTAATTTATTATGTATTGACTGATTCTATTCCAAAACGTTGATTCTAATTGTCTTTGTATTCCTCCAGGAATGCTTTACCTACGTACTGAAGGGACACATAGCTGTCAGTGCCGCTGTTTTCCCCAACGGAACCAAAGGTGCAGCCTTCAGCTCTGACCTCCCAGATACCTTTTTATGTAGAACAGTTTCATCAGAAAGTCCTTCAGCATCCACAGAACAATTAGGCACGACTTATTCCTCCAAGTCAAATGTGAAATTGTAACTGAAGAATAATGCTGTCGTCCTTTTAGCAAATCAATAACCGATCCTGTGTTGTGAAACTTCAATGCCATCAAGGTCTGACAGCTCTGAAGAAATCCTGGCAGGGACTTTACTATTATGAGTGCAAACACTCACTTCATTTCTATGGCAGCAAACCAAAGTGAAATAATTCACTCATTTCCTTCATCCGCATGTTGACATTGGGCAGATGGAATTCAGATATGTTTGTTCCTGAAGACAGTAACAGTTGATGACGATGCCCCATGAAACAATGTGATCTCTAGTCTTAACCCCCCCTTCACTGTCCAGGCCACCTGTTGGATTCATTTGCGCGGGCAGCCCTGTGGGAGTCGGGGCTGGACTACCTCCACGGTACGGGTCATGGTGTTGGCTGCTTCCTCAACGTCCACGAGGGGCCCTGCGGCATCAGCTACAAGACCTTCGCTGATGAGCCTCTGGAGGCCGGCATGATCGTCAGTGATGGTATGGCATGCGGTTTGGACGGAATTAAAAGTCAAGGTTACCTGTAGTGAGTAATGTTTGTAGTGGGGGATTGTAGGAAACAAAGAAACTGACACATTTAAAATATTCCCACTTCATGTGGGCCATCATGTTCAGATCATTGGGTCACACCTCCTTCTGAGAAGAATTCCAGTAAGAGGCACTTCACTGGCCCAACCCCAATGTCACATATTTCTTTTCAATAGAGCCAAACCCCGACATCAGTGGAGTCACAAATGTCAGTCATTTCGAAACTTGTCATGAGGTTGCACCACAGGAATGAACATATTGATCGTGATTGATGGTGTCTGCAGAGAACTCAGCTCTTGTTTTGTTTTTTATCTCATTTGTTGTCTTCCTCCCAGAACCTGGATACTATGAAGATGGATCTTTCGGCATACGCATCGAAAATGTGGTCCTTGTTGTACCAGCTAAGGCCAAAGTAGGTCCTCTCACTGAGAACCAAATTAAATGTGAATTCCAAAAAATAGAGAAGAAACATTAAGGTGTTTCATCAGAGTATCGGTTGTATTTATAAGGAAATCCTTGTCTGTGTCCAGTACAACTTTAGAAACCGAGGTAGCCTGACATTTGTGCCCCTCACGCTGGTTCCCATCCAAGTCAAGATGATGAACACTGAGCTGCTCACTCAGCAGGAGGTAAGAATTATCCAGGGTGTATTTTAGATTCATTAAACGATGACAGATTGATCCTCAAAAGTTTATTGAAAATGTAATGCCTAATTTCTTTAAACACAACAGCAGCCTACTTTCTACTAGTCTACATTACAATGTGTAAGAGATGACAAGAAATATGCAGGGAACAGACACGGACATTGTTTTTCAAGTATCAAGCAACATTTTCTGCATATTGTAGGTCTGGTTTTATTGATCACATTGTTGTGTCTGTACTAGACGCCAGTAGTATTTGGACCTGAATGCTGCAGGGACGACTCTCTGTCTGCACTCGCACGCCACTTCCTCCTCTGCTCACGCAAGCTTGATTAGCGGCTGACAGACTGTCTCATGACGCTCTCCTCTCTCTTGCAGCGGGACTGGGTGAACGATTATCACAGGAAGTGCCGGGAGGTTGTTGGAGGAGAGATGGAAAGGCAGGGAAGGAAGGAAGCGCTGGACTGGCTGATCAGAGAGACCCAGCCGATCGTCTGAGGACCGGCTCTTGTACAATCTGATCATTGGGCGCAGTTCTGTGAGGTCGATTGCCGTGCAGTGATAGACGTTTGTATTTCTCTCATCCTTCTCTGTGTCTCACACTCAGCTTTTTTGTAAAACACATCGCATCATCCGTTTTATTAAAGATCATTCAAATAGAAAGCTCTCCTGTATTTCTTCTTTGTGTCTGCAAACTTTATACACTTATAATGAACTAGTCTGTTGCGCAGTTTGAGAACATAAGTTATATATTGGGGTTCTCGTAATGTCTCTGTTAACCAAATGCTGTGGAGTTTTCTCAGGATTGAAATATAAAAGAATTAGATGATGAGGTAGTCCGACACTTTCCTAATAGGCATTTAAAGAGTGAATACGCAACACTTCTCATTGTTAGTATGAGGAAAAATATTAAATACTCTTCTTAAGTATATTTCAAGTTAAGGTGTTCACTGCCCTCTAGTGGTGTGTAATTACATCACACCATTTCTAAACAGCTATTGTCCTTATTGCAGCAGTCATTTTAAACAGATGGCTATAATCATGCCTACCCACAGTTTTTTGTATTTTTATAAAGTTTGCAGAAAGTCCTAAAATCTTTTTACACAATCTCACAAGGAAACAAAGAAATCCTGCAGAAACGTGTATTGTAAAAGATGAGGGGCGATAAGGGGAACTGATTTAGAATGGAACTTGAATCAGGCTAAGATCTCCTTCAGCTCCCATAACGCAAATTCATTTTGCTCTGAGCTTCGTCTCCCAGGTTCAAGGCTTTCTGTTAGACACCTCCATAACAAGTCAGCTCAATGTGTGATGTTGACATTCACCGGCCCGTATCAACACTGCTCCAAGGTAACACAAGTGTCTCAAACCTACTTCGTCACGTTCAGACAGATTTGTAAACCGACTTCTCACCACCCTCTAAAGCTGCATGTAAAAGATCGGAGGATCCAGGACGTCGCCACTGTTTGGATCATTAGTGAACTCTTGAAGCGACAGCGGCAGTGAAAGTGCTGTTTGCTTCACTGGTACTTCTTCCTCCTTCAGTCCTACAGGCAACGGGTTACTGTAGATGTAGTAGATCCTGGAGTTGTCCTTCGCTGCCTCCGGTCTCCTGAAGAGGGCGAGAGGGTTGATGAAACTGGTTGACCTCTTCACTGCTTTGACCGCCACAGGGTTCACTGGCTCGCCGCGGGTCACTGCACTCTCATACACTTGGGCTCTTTTTGACTGCCTGATGAAGGAGATGCACAGGATGTGATGTGACTACACCATGTACGATTCATCTAGGAAGACTATACCTGCGTAGGAACTTCTACTGGTACTAATACAGTAGTCACTATTTACAGTAGTCACAAGCAAACAAACAATGAGGTGTGACGTTCACCTGGTGCGGTTGTAGCAGACAGTGACGTAGTACAGGCCCGTGAAGGTGAGGATGCACAAGGCCAAGGAAAAGATGACAATGTTGAACACTTTGAACTCTGTGTAGGAGATCACACAGGTTTTCCATTTAGAACAAACACTGTTTATAACAATAGGTTGATCAAGAGACTCTAAACGGCCGTCGCCTGCAGAAACACTACGACATGAAATAAACTCGTCAATAAGAGTATAACAGACCAATCACAGCTGTGTTCATCTCCTCTTCATGGACTGCCAAGCCTGCGGTCCCGTTCAGATGGAGTCTGTCTGCCGTCATTGCTCGGTCCTGTTGGGCTCCACTCATGTCTCTGCCATTGGCCTCCAAAACATGGTCTAAAAGTGGGGCTCTGTCATTTGTTTCAATAGAAACCTGGGCCATGTGACTCAAACAGCTTGACTCAGTCGCTATGGAGACACCCCCCTCTTTTGTCACCCCTCAGTTCAAGTTCGACACCCCCTTCTCCCTCTCTGCTACTCCGCTTGTTTACTGCTCATTATTCTCTTCAGCATTTTTGGGGGTCGCTGAGGGGAGAATGTTGCGCCTTTTATAGTTTGTAATAAACTGACTGGTGACTCGAAACCAGAGATTGTTTGCTTTCAGATTGGAGCGGCTGTTGATTAGAAAGGTGTGAGAGGAGTCGACATCTGAGACGGTTTAAAGAATATTTCTATGCTTGTTATTCATGCTTGATCCAATCACTTTGTGTGATGTTATATTCTCTCACTTTCAAATACACTGTACCAGATCTGATTACATGTCTGTGTAGTAGAAACCTCTTGTAGTATAATTGGCTCCTGTATTCTCACACTTCTTCTTTACGTTTGCTGCTTCCTATCTTTGTTTTTGTGGTCCAGCGTACATCAAATCACTGAAATCAGAGAGAAACCAAAGGCCTGCGGATCCAGAGAGCTGCAAGAGCCAAAGTCAACGAAGAGGGCAACAAAGAAAGCATTCTCCTGCCTCTGTATGCTTCACTACACAGCGCAGCACCAGGGCCATATATTATGCAATTAGTTTAGCATTTGATTAGTGGGGTTTGTTTTCCTGTTTGACGAGACAAACTATTAGTTACTCTGTTTAATAAAGTAGTTTTCTGTCCTTTCTCAAGTATTTTTCAGTCAACTAGGAGATAAATCCATGTACACACTGCTGTCAGAATAAACTGAGTGGAGTGTTCATTATGTCCTTTTGTCACATTGTTTATCTCCGATTGCCAGGATGAGTTCATCTGAGCAGATACTCTGTCCACTAATCTCAGTAGAATGGATTCATCTGATAAGAGTCTGCAGATGATAATCTGTAAATCACAGTTTTGAACTTTGAGGTTGGAAGTGACGTCCAATTTAGAGCATGTGACACTTTATGTTCCCATTTTCAGGATATCTACATTTGCTTTCTTTGATTTAACTATGCATTTTAGTACATCGATGTTCTGCTAGATTTACCACTGTTGCCTTTCATCTTATTGGCTATTGTCCTCCTGTTAATCTGGTTTTACTGTAATGATTTTGAGACAGATTTATCAGGCAGATCTCTAAAAGCAAAGTACTTAATTAAGTATTAATTAATATTAATAAAGTGGGTCCTAAAACTAATGTCTTCAAGTTATCATGGTGTGTTATGTCCAGCTGAGCGTCCACTAGGTGTCAGTCCTCGCTTGTGTGACTGCACCTCAGTGTGGCCTCAGTAACTCGGTACAACAGCTCTGAGGTTTTTATCCGTCTGCTGTTTTAGACTTGAGTGACAGTCGTGTTCTCCGTGTTCCAGGTCAGCATACAGTAAAGAAAAACAAAGAGAGAGGGAGATTGACTGATTAGGTAATAAGCTGCGACACACAGGCCGAAATATCTGTTTATTAACGTCTTTAAAGCCTGTTTAATTTCCACATCCATCCTGGTTCGCTGCAGAGTTAAGCTGTTTTGATTTAAGGGTTATGTGTGTGGCATTAAGTTGGTTTGGTTTATTTGAGCGGGGGCCAGTAAGCATAAACCCCCGCCGTCAGGGGAATACTCCAACTTTGTGTTTTTAGTTTCACCCACAACTACATTATTAACACTGTAGAGGAAACTACCACATTTATCATGATGGCTAATCAACTGGCGGGACAGGAGAAACCACACAAACACTGTTTGTTATTGCCTTTGGCTTTAAGTGAAGGTGATGAGTAACTGAAACCATCATTGTTTTTGAAAGATTTTGTAGCTGGTGAAATATAACGACATTAGATGATGAGGATGTTATTCAGATGTACAGAGTTTAAATTAACATTTACATTTATCATTCATCACAGGCAACTTTATAATATTGCATTTATTCAGTGAGCGGGAACCAGCTGTGCAATATAACGGCTTACAAAACATATGAAACAGACTTATTATAAGAGGATCAAAGTATGAAAATAATTAAACAGGACAGAATAAATTAGAAAGGATTTATACAATCAATAAAACACCATCATCATAATGCAACAATACTGTGTTCTGATATTCAAACCAAATTCAAACAGCTCTGCAGCAGCTCCTCCCTTCATTATTTCAATGTTTAGTTGTTACTGAATCTGTTCGGGAGGTGTTGGTTAACCTTCACGTCTATTCTGGAGACTGGAATTTGTGTTGCTAGTGAGCTGCTCTGGGTCGTCCTAATAATTTGTCCAATACCTCTCGGCACCATCTTAATCACGGTTATTGCAACATCTGGCAGCTGTTATGGCAAGGTGCTTGCATTTAGGGGGGGACCGAAATTAAGCACGAGAAGGGAAAGTATTCACACTGTTTATACAACTTAAACCCTCTTTCTGTGCTGCCATGTTAAATCAGACGTGGATCTGTGGGCACGTCAGCTTTAGGAAACGCGGTGGGTAAAATATTTAACATCGGTGTTAATGCACACTCGTACGCTCACAGTCCATCCACCAGCAGCACCTCACTCATCAGCATGACAGACCGCTCGTATCTTACCGACCTCATTACTCTGACTGCGTCTCTCAGCTACGCGGGAAAGTATTGTGTCTCGTTGTTTGATATGATAATCGGACTGCTGATTTTTGGACTTTAAGATTCTATTATTTCATACTTTCTTTACATCATTAAAATGCAGTGAAGTCCATCAATCACCTCTCCTATAATCCTCCCCGATCCCTCCCCTCTCTTACTGGATGGTCAGTGAATTCCTGACCATCCCTCATCGCCCTGCCTCACCCCTCCTCCTCCTCCTCCTCCTCCCTCCCCCTCTCTGTGTTTATACAGAGGCTGGTGGGGGAATTAGCCTTCTGGTGTGATCCATTTGTTCTGATGTGGTTCAGCGGGAAGGTCCTGCCTTGATTTATCACATGTGTCAGTTAAACTTCTGCTGGTGCCTTTTAAAACACAAAGACTGGGCACCGTGTGCGTGTCCTGATTTCTGATTCGGACCGGTGTTTGTGTTAGTAGCACCGGTATGAGGGACTTCTGTGCATGATGACAGACTCGCTGTTGATGGAGCTTCACTATCAACAGCAGCGAGAAGATATGAGAATGATTCACATAGCAGGACATTTATAGTATTATTACAAGAGCCCTTCTTCTGGTAAACTAAGTGCAAGTGCTTTTTTTTAATTACACAATCATGTCAGATAGGAAGGAATGCCTAAGATTGGAATCATGGACTCGCTGTTCCATCCAGAATCAAACACTGGACGCGGTGGCCCTCCGTAGACGCCTGTGAAACTTAAACCAGTAGTAGCAGTATCACACGGAGGCTGTACGTGGTGCGTGACCCATGAAGCCTGCTAATGTGCCGCGTCCTTGACCCTCTCTGACACTGGACCCCGTACTGTACGACACAGGAAGGGTTCTCTGGAGCTAATCAGGTTCGGTTTACGTTCACACTGCTGCTAACAAACGGCTCAGGGCGACACGGAGCCTTGACAGAAGAGTAGTAAGATGAAGCACATAGCCGGCCGGAGCCTTTGTGTGTGTGCTTGAACAGCTATCGTTGTGAGGACCGTTGTAAAGACATTTCCACTGGCCCTCAGTGAGTCACATAAAATGAGCAGGTTTGTAGTTCAGACTTTGTTTCAGGGTTCAGGTTAGAATTGGGTTGAGGTTCAGTTTTGGGGAAGGGGTAGGGAAGACATTACATCACTAATGTGTGTCAGCGTATCGTCTGTTTACACATTATTTTACAGTTCTAGGATTTACCGTGGATACTTTGTCCCTCATTTCTTCTCTCCTTTAATAAACAGCAGCCTATAGCCCATATCTAATCTCCTAACATACTGTACATCCTAAAATCTCCATTTCCATTCCGATCCACTGCTCCCAAGCTCAACCAGCTCCAACGGCATTCAAAAGTTTTCTGAAGTTACAGTAACACCTCAGGCTGAGATTGACGTTGCACCAGTAAGAGTCAGAGACGGAGTCGGATATGAAACGCTGTTTAAAAGGGTATTATGTCGGCCCGGTGGTTGACATCTCACGGAAATCAGTTTTTAAATTGCACCAGAGCCTCGAGGTGGTTTGAAAGGAGACGTCTTCTGTGTACAGTACATTGGAAATATCACAGTCAACTTTACAATAACACGATAAAGCTGTAAGTGTTGAAAGCTCTAATCAGGAGGATGAGTTAAAGCACCTGGACCATGGGGGCTGCTTGTGGCGATGATAGAACGTGGAAGCTGTCTATGTAGTGTTATTTGTATTTAATGCAGTGATAGTCTGTTAAAGTGTGTAGAATCTAGTGACATACAGCAGGTGTCTCATTCATGTATGATCCTTTAGTTCCCAAAATCTGGATTATCAAACCTTCCAGCACACCAAACCGTTAGCCAGACTTGTTCTGAACAGCCTGTTTATATGTGTATTATGTTAATTAAGAACAATTTGATAGATGAAATCGTGCCGATCAAATCACTGTCATTAATTGTGTCACATTTAAATTGAGTAAAACCAGAAAATGTTCCCACGTCTTCTCGACCGGCGGTTGTCTCTCAGCCTGTCTGCTGCACAGTGGTCGTAGGATTACAGCATCACTTCACTTCAGTTGTTAAACAGACTGAGGTCAAAGGTGACGAGGTGACTGATGACCTTGATTGTTTGGTGGTTTTAGTCTCTCACTCGGTGTTGTTTCGTCGTATGGTGTTTTATTGAAAGGACTGTGCAGCAATCTAATACGTTGCATATAGACTTAAACATAAGTTAAATGAACTCTAACTAGACTGAGATGTATGTTATATTGAAAAGGTACCATGTGGTATTTAACACACAACACTCCCTCTCATGTGTGTGCAGCCCCGAAGGTCCCACTGAGTCAATTCTGTTATCTGACAAAAACATCAAACATCAATTTATCTTGGTATGTGTGACAAAGCAGACTGGGGAGTCTCAGTGAAACAGTTACTGCAAAATAAACTCCTGCCAAAGCTGCTGTTGGCCAGAAGAAGTCTGAACTGAAGTGTCTGAAGAGGGGAACTGAAGCCAAAGAGCCTCTCTGGAGGAGAGAGGAAACAGGAAACAAAAATAGAAATGCACAAGATTTAAAAACGAGTCGTTAATTGCAGAAACTTTTACCAGAAAGAGACGGAGGGAGTCAGCGTTCAATGTTTTTCCTTTCAATGGTGCGTGTAACCATTGTTTGCATTTCGTAATGTAGTGCATCTCCTTCACATTGAATGAATGAGACGATTTATTGAGGCTCCTGAGGAGCTGTGCGGAGTTAATGGATATAATACACGGATGCTGAAGTACCTGATGGTCCATAACTTCCCAGAGATGCTCAACAGGGGACATTTCTGATGAATAGGGAGGCCGATAGATTACAGGGATGTTTTCAGCTACCAGGAACTGTGTGCACAACTTCTCTCAGGCAGTTGTGAACATTCGAAGCTGCAGCAGTATGCAATGACATTATTGACATTATTGATCACAGCTTTTAATCTCCATCTTTACATTCTGCACCTGTGCAAGAGATGGATTATTTCAGCAGAGAGGAAATGCATGCTCACAGTGATAGAGTCAAATTTGTGGGAACATTTTGTAGCACTTTGGGAACACATTAGCAAATCTTTGAGGTTATTGTAGTTGTCAGCAGCCTGCCTGGGCAGCTGCAGCGTCCTTCTTGATAAGCCACCCCCGATATCGCTATTTTAAACAGAAATACAATCCACAATCCATCAAGTCGAACTAGGCCAACCGTGATGAACATCTCCCGATGAGATAAGGCGCTTTTGGAAGTCAGTCCTGGAAAATGTACAGTGATGGTGTAACTTGATGAAGTCTAAACAGCCTCGGTGTAGATTGTATTTAGATTATCGAGCCATTTATCATAAATTCCTAAATAATAAAAGTCCAGACCACCTTTGTTAAGACTGACTTTAAGGGAGAATCAGCACTTTTACTTTGAAGTTCCTGTTACTCTGTAATGTTCATAACAGGAATGATTGTGATGCAACATAACCTACTATACGGCAGAATGTGTTCAGGACCCAAGAGGGAGCAACGGTAGTCAAAATAAAAAGAAGCATGTGTGCACAATCAGCAACACACACTTGGATGTCTGAAATATATCTTCTGGCTGTGTTTCGCTGAGGCTGGTTGGAGTTGTTCATCAGCCTTTGTCTATTGAGGGTTTTCTCTTTCCACTTGTATGAGACATCCACAATGGCTGAAAGTAGCTGCCACAGCCGGGAGATGCAGGTCCACAACTGGCTGCTGGATCCTGGCTCCAACATCCAACTCGAAAGTGACTGGAAACTCACCAAACTCTTTGTAGGATCCCAAAGTGCGTCTGAGTCAACGCTTTGATTGACAGGTTTGTCTGGTCTCTGCCACTCCACCGACCTCGGCTCCACTCAGCCTCCAACCTGTTGACTTAATGTGAATGTTGTTGCTCCTGCTACTGACAAACTTAATGGTACGTAAGACCTGAAAATGATGGGAATGACGCCAACATGTCTGGTTGCTACTGCACACTGTAATTTGATGTGCAAGGAGGAGGTAAGGGACTTTGACCTTGAGGGGATCTGACAGTGATTCCAAATGAAATACAGAAATACACTTTACACAGCTGTTATACTGTGTGGTGCATTTTAAATACTACTCTCACACGGTCAGCGTGGGTTTTCTACCAACTTCACTGCCTGTATCTGCAGTGCATTCTGGGTACTGCAGTTCTTTTAATCTGCGCTTAACAACACAACAGCAACAAGACATGAATACAAAAGGAGAAACCTTCCAGAATGATGACAAAGCATCAGTCAAATTCCATTAACGTCTTTTGTTTGTTACCCTGCAAATACTAATATGCTGACTCATTGACAGACTGAAATACGTCCAAGCTGGAGATGATGCACAGTTCAAACAAACGCCGGAGAAAATGTAGAAACCGTCTCCTGTCCTAATCTGAAGAATCTGAAACGCCAAATATTAATTGAAGCAAGAGGACAGTCGGTTTGGTCGGCGTCCCATTGTTTACGTTGGTCAGTCAGATGTTCTGTTGAATGATTCAGGTTATCTTTACATCTGAGGAAGACGGAGCACAAGTCTTCTTTCAAGTGCTCTCGCAATGAATTCACATCCTCACTCAGCTCAAATGGCTTTTCTCAACACTTCAGAGAGCTTCACTAATCTTCTGAAGGTGCAGTGTGGAGGATGAGGGTGGCTCTCAGCCCAAAATGAGATGTATTACATACCTTATCGCACGTTATATCTCTCGCTGTATATGCAGTACTCCTCAAACAAAATGTCAGCTCAAACTCAAACTGACCTCTGGGTCTGAAGGAGTGCTTGGACGGATCGCATACGTTAACCGGGTCTTTTCTTTTCCACTGCTATACACGAGTGACAGTTTGTTGACGTAGTTTATAACTTCACCACACTGTTCAGTTCCTTAATTGTACTTTTTCAGTGCTCCGACCCAAATTAAATTCCGTTAGTCTCGTTTGGACTCAACTTCTTAGCCAGTGTTTGCTCATTCTTGGCGTATCACTGTTCTTACACCACGTGCTGCCTCCAGTGTTTGGAGCTGCGACTGAGTTTTGCCTCTTGTTCCAACTTTTTGTGGTACAGAGGAGGTTTTTAACGTCCAAGTCCTACCCAGTGTCGTCTGTTTACTCTGGATGCAGTAAAGAAAGAGGAGGTCGTATGTTGCGGTTCTGTTATTTTGATTGATTGGTTGATTGATTGTGGCTATTTATGAATTAATGACATTGAGTTGACCCGAGAAGCAGAAGTACTCACAACCGATATCTCAAATCTCTAGTAAACTAATGTCAAATATCTGAAGGACTGTGAATCCCACAGGTGAAGGGTTAAATGTGTTTTCACGACACAAACAAACCGTTTCTTTACCATTAATTTCCTTCTTTTAGCAAGTAATGCAAAACATACACGACTTGTTTTTTTCTATCTGAATGAAATCACTGACACAAAAATGGTTTGCAGCCGGGAAAGTGAACTGCTGTCTCTGTCAGTGTGTTTGGAAAACAACGAAACATTTTGTTAGAGAAGGTCCAGGCCTTGTTTCGCTTCGGGAGACTTTCCTGCTGTGGTCCTCTGGAGAGGATGCACAGTGCCCGACCATGTAATGAACAGAATGAGAGTCAGAATGAGCCAAGAAATCAAATTCTCATATGGACCTATTGACGATGGAGATGAGAGTAAGTAAACAAGTATATCTTTTCTGTATTAAATGCCTAATATGTCATAAATGTCTAGAGAGTACGGAAACTGTCTCAATAGTTAATGACAGATGACGAATCCCAACACAACTGTGTTTCTGTGGGTGTTCTCACCATGTTGCTCAGATCCGTAAGACTAACCTTGTCTCTGGGAACTACATACTTGTTCTGGGAGTGCCTACATGACAAATAAAGATCCGCCGTTTGGCATGTAAACACAGATCTCTGGGAAACAGATGTCACCAGGCACTCCAGGGGAATCATGTATGTGTGGGACGCAGGAGCTGTGCCCAAAATACATCGGACCTCTTGCATGGAGATGGTTAAAGAAATGCAGCTCCTTCCATCAATTTATTTTAAAAATTGGACATGGGAAAATGGGAAACAATCCGGCTGATGCACCGACCACATTCATTCTCATCATTTGAATTAAATGATGAATGTACGTCAATGTGTCAAGGCTTTCAGGAGCCAAAACTCAAAATGAAAACATGTCTTCCAAAGAGGCATTAATCATTTAAGAAAATAGAATTACGTAACAACTTTCCAAATAACTTTCTTACTGGACTTTATGCTCCATAAAATGTCTTTCATTAGGGTCCGAGCACAGCAGTGCGAAGGCCCTCTTGGATTTCTAGGAATTATTAGTTCTCCGCAATGAATCGCCTTTTTGACGGCCTAAACTCATGGAAATTAGCAGATGTGTCCGGCCTGGTACATGAGTGTTCAAAACTGCCTACAAACTCTTAAAACAACGTCCCGTGATGTGCGTTTCACTTACACACACGAAACCTTGTAGACATATTTATCATGCAAGGACGCACAAAAAAGGTCATTTGGATTTGTCTCTGTTTTTTAAGATTTGCTGGAGGATTTGAGTTTTCGTCACACGGCTTGTTACTGCGCCATAAATTTTGATCATTCGCCATCAAAAATCAATCAGCTATAAATCGGCTCCACATGGTCGGACCGTCATCAAACCTCATGTGGCGCAACAAAATAGTTGCTGACAATTTAAAAAGTTTGATTTTGAATAAATGTTGTGAATGTGAAGGTTTTCTATGTTTTACTGTGGAAAAGGTTTTTTTTTGTTTGAGTTCATTATTATTGCAGCAGTGTAGCTGAAGTACCAGTATTTCACCAGTAGTTGGGAAAGTATCACCGGGGATTGGGAACAGAATGTCTGTGTCGGGTCTCGTGTGGGCTGAAGTATCGCGTGATTTCGGGTGCCGGTAAGAGTTCGTTCATGGTGAAACACATGTATGCTGTGCAGAGACTGTGTGATGCTGAACGCGTCAATTTCTATTTTGCAGGTGATATGTTATACTGAAAATGCACATGCTGTGGGTATTATGTTGTGGGATAATACATATTGGGATTGTAGTTTAACTGTGTGTATGTTTGTTGGAGAAATATGTAGAGTTAGCCATTATTAGCAATTAGCACGGAGCCTGCTTCTAGTAGCGGTAGCATGGGCAGAAGCCAGGAAAGAACATTGGTTGATGTGTGCTAATTTGGGCTGGAATAAGATATAATTGTGACTTATGTGATGTGGTGTAATATATTATATACGAATGTGAATGTTTATACTATAATTTGATTATTGAGTAATGTTTATGTTTTGGATTAAGTAATTTGATTTTGATGTTATGGCAAGTTAAAAAGTGCCAGTGAGAGTTTGTTCATGCAGTGAAACACATGTATGCTGTGCAGAGACTGTGTGATGCTGAATGCGTTAATTTCTATTTTGCAAAAAAGCAACTAAATAAATTTAATATGTAACACCAGTTGGAACCAGCAGAGTATCTTACTTGGTCCTGTTACACTCACATGTTTGATAAGAGACCCGACCTGAACACACTTGATTATAAATATTGATTATCAGTCATAGCGCCACCTAGTGAGGAGGAATACGATAAAAGTAATGCGTTAAAGAACGTGATATCAGTTTATTGTCACATTCGTTAATCCTGGAGAGCTCCGAAATAGAAGACAAACAACTTCTCTCTAATCATGGTGTTTTATTTTACAAGCATCAGTGAATATTGCTCAGCTGGGGTTTCTTAAGGCTCACACACAGCTCCCACAAGAACTCCAAGAATCCGAACCAATGCTTCTCAATGCACTTTGCGACCTTCACTATGTCTGTCATTAATCTTCCTCGTATAAGTCTATCACAATGCAAGACTTAGAGAACTTGAAGCCTTCTTTACAGATACATAGACATGCCTTTATGAGCCAGCTTTACACAGTAACATTATTATTGATTGTACAATTACTACACATGGCGGCATACTAAACATAGCTAGGTGAATATACAATCCTAACATTATACAAGCGAGTTAGTGCGGCAGTGCAAGACAAGAGTATCCACAAGCATCCACAATATCTAACAAGGGGCAGATCATACAGGCAGGGTTTAAATAGAGTCCAAACAGAACAGGTGAGACTAACATTCAGGTGAGTGTGAGAACTGGAAGGAGTGGAGTGGATCGCTGGATTGGAGTACCTGACATCATGTCTTTGTTAAGGACACAAATAATAAAAACCTACAGCACCTACAGCTTGCGACACCGTCTGTGGAGATCTTTGTCATGACGACCGGGATATTTAATCTCTTTACACACAGACCAAAACTAGAAGAGAAGGAAGCAGGGAACAATACTTTTCTATCTTCTTTACCTGAGCATTATATTTAACGCTAATGAAATATATGTGATGTTTAGTTGAGTTTAATAAACTCAGCTGATGAATCGTGATAACACACCCAGAGTCCAGCATACAGAGGCTGAGTGAAGGTGGTCTGGACTCTGTGGAGGAGAGTCGCGGTCTCAGAGACGCTGTAGAAGGACAGAACACCTGCACTGTGGTCCAGGTACACTCCGACTCTGGAGGACCGAGGACCTGAGACAGGAGATGAGACGTTGTTGTACTTAAATTCATAACTTCCTTCGTCACAATATAAAGACCAAGATTTATCGTTCCATCCAAATGCACATTCAGTGAAGCTTCCTGCTCTGCTGATATTCTTGTATGTGACTGCTACACCAACTCCTCCCCCTCTCCACTCCACCTCCCAGTAACAACGTCCAGTCAGACTCTCTCTACTCAGGACCTGAAGGTGATCAATGAATCTGTCTCGGTCATCATAATAACGCTGTTGTTGATCCGTGTATGTTCCTTTCCTGTTCCCCTCAGATAATAACAGCCATCTGTATGCTGTGTTTGGATCTAGAGTGAGTTGACATGAATATTTTAAGAGTTCAGCTCTGGTCTTTGGCTCTGGAGGCCGTGACAGTAAAACATCCACTGGAGACAGTGAGATGTTTGTCCACTTGTCCCTCAGAATGTCCTGCAGTTTATCTCTGGTCTCTGACACGGCTGCTGTCACGTCTTTAAAGTAGCTCAGAGGACGGGTGTTGATGCTGGAGGAGTCTGTGGATCCACTGAGTTGTGACAATGAGGGGAAGTTGTGTAGAAAGTGTCTGTGGTCGTCAGTGAGTGACAGCTGCTTCAGCTCAGCATCTTTCTTCTTCAGCTCAGTGATCTCCTTCTCCATCTTCTGCCGAAGCTGTTTGACTCGTCTCACTTCAGTCTCCTGCTGCGACCTGATCTGCTGCTTCACATCACAGCTTCTCTTCTGCATGAGACGGATCAGCTCAGTGAAGATCTTCTCACTGTCCTTCACTGCTGCATCAGCAGAGAGATCGATTGACTTCTCCTCCTGTTGAAGCACCTTCACATCTTTCTCTCTGTCATGGATCCTCTGCTGGATCTTCTGTCGACTCCTCCCCAGATCTTTCTGCTTCTCACTTCTTTCCGCTGCAGCTGAGACTGTGTCGTGACCTTTATGTATCTCCACAGAGCAGAGATAACAGATACACTGCTGATCAGTACGACAGAACATCTTTATTACCTCATCATGACGAGAGCAGATGTTCTCCTGGAGCTTCTCCGAGGGGTCGACCAGCTTGTGTTTCTTGAATGTAGCAGCATCATAATGAGGCTGCAGGTGTTTCTCACAGTAAGAAGCCAGACAAACCAGACAGGACTTGAGGGCCTTCAGTTTCCTCCCAGTGCAGACATCACAGGCCACATCTTCATCTCCAGCATAACAGTGATCAGCAGGAGCAGCTTGGAGTCCAGTCTTCTTCAGCTCCTCCACTAACGCTGCGAACATGGTGCTTTTCACCAGGAGAGGCCTCGGTGTGAAGGCCTGCCTGCACTGAGGGCAGCTGTAAGTATTCTTCTCATCCTCTCCATCCCAGAAGCTTTTGATACAGCTCATGCAGTAGCTGTGTCCACAGGGAATGGTCACCGGATCCTTCGGTAGATCCAGACAGATCGAACAGGAGAAGGTTTCTATCTGCGCCATTTCACCTCTCGGAGACAACGATTGAGGGAGTTTCACCTCCTCAGAAGTCAAAACCAGTTTGAGCTCTGATCTCAACAACATGTGATCCTGCAGTGAACGTGTCCTGACAGCTGCTGTACGTCACCACATGGTGGTTAGACCCATCTTCAAACTGTAGATCTGCAGGGGAGGGAACAAGGAA